>VXBO01002396.1:101284-167051 GCA_013400135.1 Rhinoptilus africanus
ATTCCCTCCCAAATCTTTTTCCAAGGGACAGGTTCCAGAAAAACCTATGAATAATTTCCCTTCATATTCTTCCCCACAAGGACTCAAGCCATCGCACTCCCACCAAGAAATTAACTTCTTATCCTACTCATCCAAGTTTGATCAAAAGCCTGGGATAATGGGAAGCATTACTAGCCCTTCTGCTCTGTCCCAAGTCATGCTTCCCCAGCAGCCTCTAGCTGCTCCTGGCCTCCACCACACTTCCCAGCCCAGGCTACCTCCAGTTCCTATTAGATCCTGACCTGAAACATTCCAGAAAAAGGAGGGGTGGAAGGCTGTTTTTTGTCAAGTTGCTGTGGTGAAGCAGCTCAGAAGGTGTTGCCAGCAACACAATCGTCCCAGGGAGAGACAAGAACACAGCAGCTGGCAGCATGGGGCACTGGGAGGCTTCCCCAAACTGCCAAGGGAACACATAGGATTTCATGAGATCACGGCCTGGTGTGATGGGCGTTTTCCCCTGCACCAGCTTTGGGTGTTTTGTTTCCTTGATTTTTTTTTTTTTTTTAAGAAAAAACGTGGAAATGTTATACTTAGGAAAAAAATACACAATTAGGTTACATTCTTACTGATTTTATATCCTGCTAAGCTCATCAACTTTTTTAAAAAAACCCTTTCTTTTGGAGGGGTGATATACCAGTGACAAAAATCTAAGCCTCATCTCACAGCAGAGATGACAAATTACTTTCCTCATCATGTCCAATGACACTTCAGAGTGGCAGGACATGAAATATTCATTTTTCAAAGGCAGGAGTGCTGTATTCAAATATCCTAAAAATGGCAGAAGAAAATGTTACCTCCAAGATGAAATTTCAAGTTTAAACCCTTAGAGGCCAATATTCCTTTAAGAGCTTTAGTGACTTTAAAAGGTCCCTTTAAAAATCCTTATGCCTAATGTATTTTTAGACAAATATTTTTGTGACTACAAGATGAGTAAGTTCCCCACTGCTTTAGACTGTTCCTATGGAAACAAACCCATTGGTGAACAGGACTCCCGGACAACTCTGATGACACTGCCTGTATCCTGCTCCTCTCAGCAGGAATAAATCACTGCTTAGAAATCCACAGGTCCAGAGGGCTGATTAGGTAGGGCTCAAGTAATTGCAATCCACAGAGTGCAAAGAAAGCTCTCTGAATGAAAAGTCTGAAGTGCGTGAAATAGCTAGAGGCTTACTTACTGAGCATACTTAAATCGCTTTGCACATGGAGAACGGACTCAGGAAATTAATTCTAAATTGATAAATGCATGTTATATCAAGACAGATGAGAGTCTACATATTTAATTTGTAGATCAGAATCACAGTTTTGGTCTCTATGTGTAGGTAGTGCCAATTACAAATAAATGATTACATGATTTGCTATGAAAGAATAGGAGCAGCATACAGACGCGCTCCGTAACACTCAGGCTTACTACTACAACTAACAACTTCTGCAGAAAGCCCTCGGAGGCAGGGGAGGGAACAGAAAACAGTTGGTGAGTATTAGCTTGCATTTTCTGTGGGGAAGCAAGTAAACAAAGTGCAGCAAAGACTGCTACAGAGGAGAACTTAGCATAGAAAGGAGAGGACAGGAATTCAAATCAAGCACTGTTTGAGCCTGCCCTTCTGCAATCTGGTAGTTCCTCTCAAGATGCCAGATGAGGGCTACAATCTACAGCACGTCCCCACCGCAGAGAACATTTTCCTTCTTCAGTCAGAGCTCCTCCAAGGGCAGACAGCTCCATGATGGAGAGGCATCAGAGTGCGACGTGATTCTTTAGTGATGTGAGAGGGCACCAAGCTTCCACACACATTTTCTGTCTAGCGTCTTCGAAAGGGAAGGGAGCAGAGCGTGACAAGTGCTATAAAGGCTCTGTCTGCCATTTCTTGGAAGAGACTCTCTGGGAAGTTATTAAGTGTCCACTGCTAGAAATAGTTGAGAACAGGAAAAATACACATGTCAAGACAAAAACTTTTAGGAACAGGGAAGGAGCACAGAATCAGGCTCGATTTTGAGATCCAGTCCAAATCTAGTTGCTACGATCTTCCATCGTAACACCAAGAGTTACTCTGATCTCTCGGTACAGTAGGCATCCAAACATACGGGATTTCTTTTGCAAGAGTAAATATAAGGTCAAAGCAGTTTGTGATCTCTACAAAACAGGAAAGCGATGAAGAATTTTAAAGTGTTTTAATCAATCCTGTGAAGGCTACCATTGCACAAGTAAAGTATTGCCTTTTAACCTTAAGAGAAAGTTTCTACTTAAGTCCCTGGGCATCTCCTGCCAAATACTTACTCCTTAGGGGTGAGGGTTTCTGGCTATGAGATTCCTAATGTCACCTGCACCATTGCAGACCCTGGTGATGCATAATCTATATTTGAGAATACCTACTGCTTGTGCGGTCAGACCTTAATGAGTGGCTAAAAACTTCAGATAGATTATTTTTATACTGCTAACTACCATGATTCATCCATTTCTACGCTCCGGGGAGAAAAACAGGAAGGAAACACTTAGTAAGTCCTCGATTTCGTTTAACATTGGTAATGAGCGTCAAGCAAGCTGTGGGAAGCAGAAAAAAACCAACCTCATTCCAGTTGGAGTGGCATTTAATAAACCTAAGCGACTCTGGAAAAATAAAGATAGACTCAGGAGGTGGGTGGCACATGGAAGGATTAATTTGTGTTAATTAGAAGTTGTGGAGGAGGAATATTTTGAAGGGGGGGTGGGNCCTTTTATCTTATATTTGATAAGGGCAAAGGAAGAGGGAACAGAGGCTTTTCCAGAGAATCGGGTTATCTAAATTAGACATTTAAACAGAACAAGTGTGAGAGGCTAACTTGCAGAGGGAAAAGTTCAACATATTTATGGGAAAGACTAGAAATAGGAACTATTGTGAACATCCCAGCTCAAGATTAATTATGTCATAAGGCTGTCTATATACAGACTGTCATCCTTTTATTTGCCGAAAGCATAGAAGTCTTAAAACGTTATTAAGTACTTTCAGAAAGCCCAGAATTCAATTATTCTTGTTATGAAAAAAAAAAAAAAAAAAAAAAGACTAAGTGCTGATTACCGGGAGAGAGAAGAGAGGGAGGGTAAGAGAGGTACCCATAATCCGGAAGACAGCAATTAGTATCAACTTATTAGGGCTATTTTGGGAACACCAAACATGAACTAACCTGGAGAACCATATTCATGTCTTGGTAACCTACAGATCTTAGGCATCACTTCCATTAGGGTCTTGACATACTGAAGAATCGTCCCTTGTAACTTAAGAGAAAACAGATGTGTGTAAACATGTCAGTCTTATTGAACTAAGAAACTTCACAACAAATTGCATTCAAACTACACATGAATTGAACAAGCTCTAAAGATCTTGTATTAAATTCTGTCAGTCATCATCTTCAAAAAGGCAATTTTTTCAAATGAGTACAGTTGCACTTTCCTTCATATGGCATTAGCCTCCTTTCGCTACAGGAGGAGTGGCACAACAGCTGAGGCCAGGGAGGTAAAAAAGAAGAAGTCACGCTTCTCTTTTGCAGACTGTCTCTTTTGTCTAACCAACTTATAGATTTTTTGTAAAAAAAGTTGCATTTGAATGCTTTCAAAAGCAACAACAGAAAAATCCTTAGCGTTAGGATTCAAAACCTGGCTACTCCAGGCATACCAGTTGAGCACATTAGCAGCCTACAGTCCACACCAGTTAAGACACAGTCCATACCAGCCCACAGTCAGTCTGCCTTCTTCCCACTAGACACTTATCTCATACCTATCTCTCTACCATCTGGAGCATCTGCATCAGGCATCAGCAGGATACCTCCGCCCAGACCTTTTAACTTCCTTTATAAATGCCCAAGTGTTCAGTGTGATCTTTAATGAATCGAGACAATTTACCACTTATATGAATAATTAAAAAAAAATCCCCCCAGAAAACAACAAGCCAACGCTTGACTCCAAAGCATGAAAAATATCTGTTTTCCTCTTTCCCTGAAGATTAGGCCACATCATGCCTTCAAGCGGGCTCCAGCCTTTTTAGAACGTCAAAAATGTACTTAGAACATTGTGAAAATTACTTTAAACAAAGTGCTAAATGTGTCAAGTGTCTGATGTGAGACTATGAACACTACAGCTATCACCTGGTACAGCTGGATTATTTTGTCAGCATGCTCCTTACAGGCAACAGAGACTGGGAGGAAAAGACCATTTCTTTGGCTTAAACTTAACTGCAATGCGTTCTGCCCGTACCCATAGATACTAACAATGTACAAAGAGGCAGCCACTCAGCCTCCTCCTAGTTGCAGAAAATGTCCTTTCCAACATGAGATACCCGGGCCGTATGGATAACTTCTTCAACATCTGGTCTAAGCACTCTTCTAAATAGGCTTGATGCTATCGGTTGCTAGATCAAGCACAGAGCTTAAGGCTTCCTTGTTATTAAGGCATCATCTGTCATTGATGTTATGAATCAAAGCCCTGAAGTTAGGCAAGGCAGAAAACACCTCCAGCTGTTCTCAAAGAACACTGAGAAAGTGAACTTACAGTACAATCTTTAAGTTGAAAAGAACTCATCTGAAACATTCGTGTTTTTCCAGAGTTTACCCAGGACCTAACAGCATAGGTCTCCACAAATTAAATTCATGCAGGAATCCAAGGTTTTCAAAACACTGCTCAGGCTACCAAGGCACATCTTCTCTTGCTTTCACAGGACACTGGGTACTCTCAAACACAGCTTACATTGAAATTCAATTGAAGTAACGTTTTAATTAGTTTTATCTGAGATCTTGCTTTCACTTTGCTTTTCTTGAGACATTTCCTATCAGAAGAATAGCAGAAAATGAAAGACAATTGGCATACCAGGCTCTTGACAACTTTCAGCAGCTCCTCCATCACCACAGCAATACCCTGATACCCAAGAAGTCTACAGATGACTTTAAAGTGAGGGGGACCAACAAAATTCCTGTAGTTGCTGTAGATGCTGGAATATGCCAGATTCAACGCCTAAAACGAGATAACAGATATGATTAATGACAATTTTGGCTAACTGCACCTTTATAATAATGTAATTTAAACAGCATTTTAAAGTATATTAAAAATAAAAGAATAGCTTCGTATCTCTCTCTCTCTCTCTCTCTCTCCAGTAAGTTAAAATACAAAGCTTCCCTTTTCTAAGGCAGAAGCAAGGACTGTATTAGCAAGAAAAACTTATAAACACTTTTTTTTTCACCAGGCATCTTCCACTTACCATTTATAAAGCCATGAGCATTTCCTCTTTCGTACTTTTCTATTTATTCAGGTAAAATAGGATAAGAACAGTCAATGCCAATGTTCAGATCCCTGAATTTAAATCACAGCTTCTATTCCTATATTGTCCATTTTACGTACAAAACATCTTGAAAGAAGTTACTTCCATTTTCAGCTCATAATAGGTGTTTTAAGACTCTGAGTGAGTACAAAAAGCCAGTCTTCTGCAGTTACTGCTCTCTGCAACTAATTCATAAGGATATCACTTTTTCAAATCCTTTAGCTGTACCCAAGATCAAAGCAAATCTAAGGCTGGGATGTAGCCTCATGAAAATTATTCCAGAGTTGTATAAATCAGGATCAGGTGCTTTGCCATATTAATGACTATTTCTTCTGAACACAACCACAAAGACTGATGCTGTGTAGGGATTTAGGAACCGTTTGCTGAAGCCACAGATCAAAGAAGAGTTAACTAACTTAACATCCTCCATTTCTGTATGATCTCCTAATATGCTGAAATTTAATTTTAAAGGGGAACCTTGTCAACCTTCCTTGCAGAAGGTTCTGTTGTGTTTCCTTTTCTTTCTCTCTATTTCACGCATGAAAGACAGACTGTTGAAATACATACACATGAAATACTGTTAGACTTTCAACTCCACACACATCAGCTGTAACAGAAAACTTCCCTTCACCAGTATCCAGGAAGAACATTGACCTTCCCTCCAGTGCATGCCCTGCCCTGATTATCCATGGAAGGCAATACCAGATACTGTGATATACGGCATTGCACAAAGAAACTACTAGGAATTCAGGTCATGAAACTCTATCAAGCTCTTGGAGGATTTTAGTCTCATAAAAGAAAAGGACTTAAAAATCATCTTTAGAAGAGATCGGCATGGAAGATACACATCCACTTTCCAGCATGTTTTCAACTGTGATCTTAGAAATTTAAAAATTGGATTCTAGATCGATACAGAGCAAATGCAAATTTGGCAACAGGTTAACGCTTCCTGGCCACCTTTTGTGGACGGCTTAGATGTAGCTCACAAACCCTCATCGGTCAAAAATTGTTGCACTATGAAAGAGGCTTACAAAAGCGCAGGCTCAGAAGAGAGCAGCTAGATCATAACAAGAGAAACAGAAATCCAAACCCAATTTTCTGAATCAGGCAACTCTTTACCTAAGTGAGAAATTTTGCATATGTTATTAAAGCACAGACACATAGAAAATTACACAAATTTTATCATGCTTCAACAACTACACAAAGTTATAACTGGCAATTTATTTCTGCAATGTGAAAATTCAAGGAATTGCCAGTACTGGGCAATATATAATGTAAAATACAGGGATTTTCAGGAGGGGGTGTTTTTTCTTATCTTAAAGGTCCTGGCGAAGAAGCAGCTGACCACAAGCCACCAGCCTGTCCTCGTGGCCAAGGGGGCCAACAGCCAGGAGGGCTGCATCAGGCAGAGCACGGCCAGCAGGTTGAGGGAGCTGGTCTGTCCCCTTTCCTCAGCACTGGTGAGACACACCTGGAGTACTGGGGTCCAGTGACGGACTCTCCAGTACAGGAAAGACATAGAGAGACATATTGGAGAGTCCAGCAATGGGTCTCAAAGATGATTAAGGGACTGGAGCATCTTTCCTACGAGGAGAGGCTGAGAGAGCTGTGACTGTTCAGCCTGGAGAAGAGAAGGCTCAAGGGGATCACACCCATGTGCGTAAATAACTGATAGAGGGAGTAAAGATGAAGCCAACTCTGCTCAGCAGCACCCAGTGACAGGACCAGGGACAATAGGCACAGACAGGAAATCCCATTTAAACATCAGAAAAAACTCCACTGCCGTGAGGGTGGTCGAACAGAGAGGCAGTGGAATCTCTGTCCTTGGTGACTTTCGAGACCTGATTAGACTTGACGCTGAGCAACCGGGCTGGTCAGAACTGGCTAAAAGGCTAAACTCCACACACACTGCACTGGCCGGGCAGCTTGAAACCGCATCTCTCTAGGACAACGTGTGCGTAGCTCTACACTACAGAAATGCGGTCTGGGGCATCAACAGGGGAAAGAACTGGTACTGCCTTACGAAAACATGTGCAGACAAATGTCCCGATACACGAAGCATACATATAGTTGTCCCTAAAAGATGAGATTTCGTCTTTCATTTTTAGGTGTTTTCTATCAAGTAAGTCTCAACAATAAAGGCATCCAAACTATCTATTTCAGCTATAGCGCAAGGAGAATCTTACTTCAGTAGGTTAAAGCATTTTACTGCTGAGAGGTTAAGGGGAGAGAACTCCTCTTCACAAAGCAGAAATTTGCCATGGAAAAGCAAGCCCTAAAAACATGATTTCAGTATTAAAAACCTCACTAGTACATAATGCTAAGAAGCCAGCCAGTCTAAAAATACATCCTTCTTTAATGTTATCCTCATGGGGGAGTACCTAAAATGGTCCACCTGTAAACGCTGGATTAGCAGAGCTTTATAAACAGTGACAAGGGATTTAGAAAACACCATCACATGCCACCGTTTCCCCCCATGATGCACAAAAGCATAAAAATCCTTCGGGAAGAAGCCACTAACAAAGTTGGGGGGGAGGAAAAAAAGGAAAGAGCTCTTTTTTTTTTCTTTATGCTATGTTTGCTCCCTCCCCTACTTAAACAAAAAAAAAAAAAAAAGGAGAGAGAGAGAGAGAGAGTTGCTAGTTGCTGATGTCATCAAAGTGCTAACATTAATCACTCACAGCATCACTGGTAGAGGCACAAGAGCATATAACAGGGATGTGCAGGCAGTACAGTGTCCAAGGGGAGGCAAGCAAGAGAGGGGGAGAGAAGACATTATTTTTTCTCCTGTATGTTCTTTGAAGAGCAAGGCAACAGCACCTTTAGACGAGATGTGCTCTTGCACAAATTTAAGTGGAAGAGACAAAGAAACCATGTCACCAGCAGCATCAGAGCAAAAAACTGAAAGCACCAAGCAATGAGAATTCAGTCCAGGGAATCTGAGGGAAAGAAGAGGCAAACTGGCAAGGAGAGATCAGGTAGCACATAACTCATGTGAAAAAGGATGCAGAAAATTTAGTGTTCATGTAATTTTCGCAGCAGTATCACCATATGAAAATTCTGTTCTGACATTTCCGTCAGGAAGTGACGGTAAGTACTGACTTTATAATCTATAAAACATCAAATGGGTTTTCCAAACACTTACATGTCAGTAATTACGTGTCTTCTAATAACTGATGTTTTGTAACAATAGAAAGGGTATTATTGTTATTTAATTAAAACTTAAATATTCTACTTACAAAATGCTATGAGGATGAAACTATTTTTTCTAGACTGTGTTAGGAAGTGCTCTATAAAAAATAAATTATAATTTTAAGCAATTGGGATCTACCAGCGAAAGAGAAGACAACTGAGGAAGCAAAAGCTCTGATTTTACTAATGTGCCCAATTTAGTATCTGCAGAAGTTGGGTAAATGCCAAAATGTGTCTGTCTAATAAGTTTATTTGATAGCAAACTCAATTCCTTTATATTGTTGCTGTATCAAAAAGGGTGCAATTAACACAAATTAGAACGGCAGATCAGCCGTATCTAAGGTTTTAGATTGTAATGAAAAAAAGCATAGATCTTTTTCTTCCCACTTCCCAATAAGTATAACCCAAAAGCCTCCAGCAACAATTTTCATACATAAACAGTCACAGAATTCTTACTATTAATGTAATGTAACCACCAAAATCGCACTAAAAATAATATATATTTTGCTAGCCTCCTATCTAGTATAAAATACAATAAAAGTATTACAGAATAATTTAAGAATATGTTATGTGCAAATCTTTCAAGCTTTCTTCATCAGGAGAATTTTCAATAGTCAATTGTTATTTAGCCAAGAGACTTAACATCCGAAACTTGATCATAAAAAAATTTAATTAATTTTTATAATGAAGTCATAAACAATGAAACACAGTGTTACTGTCATGGGCACCTATGCTCATTTAAAAAGTAAGAAACTTTCACGGTGGAAAAAACTTCCACGAGTGCCACTAGAAACTGACTACTAAACCAAAAGAGAATCAGATTAAATTGCTGAGGTAGGTTGTTCTGAAAAAGTTACTCTTATAATAGGAAAAGCAAAAACCCACGCCAAATGAACAAAAACATACACTGTCTCTTTTTAAAATAACAGTGTTAATTAAAAGTTTACCAAAACAGAAGCCAACTTTTCATCTTGAAAGGAAGATATGTTTTAATAGAAGTGTTTAGAAAATTGCAGAAAATAGATGTGGTAACATAAACTTACAATCTCAAAATATTGGCAGGTTTTCTAATGTTCATTTTCTTATGAGGAGGACTATTAGTTCAGGGCAGACAAACTATGGAATTACATACAATCAGTTAGCACCAAAAAGAGTATTAGTTATTTTTTTAAAAAACCCTCTATCTATCCAAAGGGTATGCGATAGTGAAAACTGCACTTCACCAACTAAGCCTAGCTTGAGAAAGCATCTCCAAGAGGCTGACTAGCATCAAGAAGATATATATATATATATATGGCGATACTGATGCCACCAATGTACAATCATCACAGCCTCTGCTCTAGCAGTAGCTACAGGTGTTGCTAACTCACCAGCAAAACCAGAGCATATTTGTAAGAAACTAATGTAAAATTATATTGGAAACAAAAGAATATCTAGTGATGTTTCCACATGCTGTTTTGTTTTTCAACTGACTGTAACAGGCAAAAAAAACCAAGACTTGTGGATGGCCAGAGGAATTTATCTCTCAAGATTCACTCCTGCCACCCTTCACTTGCCACTTAACGTAAGAGAATTCACTGCTCCCAAAAGCAAGCTCTGAGATTACAGAAACACCAAATAAGTAAAATAAAATGCAAGATACTCAGACTAGAGAGAAAAGCAAATGCTGGATTTCTTTCCATTAAAAAACCAAACAAAGCCAAACCCCACTTACTAACACACTCATTAGGCAAGTATTTTGTGTAACAGGTAAAGAGTTAATTAGTTGGATGGTCAATCTGTCAGTCTTTTGTTTAATGCCAAAGGAGACAGCAGTTCAATTCAGTTTAGAACTCAGTGATATTTTTTCATGAGTGTGACTCGTTAACATAAAGTTGTGTTAAATATTAAGGGGTTTTTTCCTATTAGAAATGTTTGTTCTATTGAAAAGAATACTCCAGCATTGCTCCAAAGGAGAGAGGCATTTATTAATGCATCTGTTTAAACTTCTGATTGTTTGGTTTTCCCTGTGGGACGGATATATATTTCAGAAGTACAAAGCATATTCACCTCTCCTCTTTAGAGTCTTGAAGAGGCTTTCCTTCCCTTAATGTTACCTAACCACAAATTCCTTACGGCAAAAACATCCAGTGACCTTATTCTAGGGACTGTCCCAAATATGCAGGCAGTGTGTGTACCAAAGTGGACATAAAGGCAAATTTTGAACAGGATGCTGAGGGGGAGCATCCCCTCGTTCCCTGTTGCAAGTGCAGAGTCATCTGAAAAATACCCATGAATGGAAGTGGTTCCCAATTGCAAATTCTGCAAAACACACCGTCTCACGGAGACAAGACACAACTGATCACCTGGACAGGCAGCAGCTCCGGGTGAATTTCTCTAAGCATATATCTAGCCTTTCACTTGGGAAAAAAAGACACAGTTTAAAATACTCCAAACTTTATGAACTGCCAACCCTCTGACACAGCAATACCCACAGTAAGAGCACAGTTTCCTAATAAAGTCCTTTGCTAAATTACAGAGCCACACGACAATTAAGATCCACACGACATCTCCAGTGCTGCAGCTTCTCAGTTACGTCCCTGGGAAACGAACATCTCCCCTTTCTGCAGTGAGATCAGCATCAAGAGAGAAAAAGCAACTGCCTAACCAGCATCCCGATGGGAATAACCGTCCAAAACATCACCGGAAGCACAGCAATGGTAATTTGGCCAAAAATGGCCAGTTGTGCCGACACCTTTTATAGTGTCATGTACCACCCTAACTGGAACAGCATGCTATCCAGTTACTCGAGAAAGAGCTTTCAGAAGGAAGAGAGGGTGCCCACCACTCGCTCCTCCTTTGTTGTTGAAAACCTGACTCCGCTGACAACGTACATCGTGTGCGTGACCTGCCAGTCCGCCGACCCCTCCAGTGACCAGTGCAGAGTTTTCAACACGCTGGAACGAGACCCGGCGTCCGCGACCAACACCAAGAAAGAGCTCGCGCTGGGCATCTGGCTCACCAGCAGCGTCCTGCTCCTCATCATTGCCGCAATCCTCCTCTACGGCTGCCTGCACATCCTGTGTCGCAGGAGACGTGAGCGTTTGCAAGGGCGAAACGGGACCTCTGAACAAGACCATGGGAAGTCGTGGACCAAAAGCACGGCGCAGACCTCAGACGAGCTCGGCAGGCAGAGCCAACTGATGCAGGACACCGAGGAAAAGCATCCAGGTGGCATCCAGCTGGCCACAATCATAGAGAATCCCTCAGCGTGCAAGGAGCCCGTCATGCCGACTTCCAAAAACCAGGAACGAGTGCTAATGACAGGACAGCGCTCTGCTATAAATTAGAGAGGAGATTTTTACTACATACGACATCCTAACTGCTTCAACAGCATTGCATGCTCTGCTAGCGCTCACAACGGGGAGCTCCAGCTGCTCACTGCAACGCTCCCAGCTGTAACACCGGTGTCATGTCCCTCTCCAACAGCCCATCCGCAGACAGAGGTACTCAGAGGCAAAGGTTCGGATTGCCAAGAAGCGAGAACTTCAACCGCACTCCGTTATTTAAAAATGAAGCATGTAGCAAATAATCTGGTTACATTTTGAGGGGTTTTTTTGCATACTTTTCTTTAGCTTAAAAGAGCAAACAAATACAAACATGCTTCGAAAGTGACCAACAGACTTTTTTTTTTTTTTTACTTGCATGAATTAAAACTGAGCAGAAGTTTTCAGATGGCAACCCAGAGTGCTACACTACAGGCAACTGGACCATACACCCCGAGAGCGGTGGTTTGCCAGTGTGAGTTTCACCCCCCCAATCCCAGCTGCTTCTCGAACTACACACTACAAACCACTACACTCAGACTATGCACTTCGCCGACCATGGTCCTCTCCAAAGCTCCCATTCATATGAATCTCAGTCCATAAACTAAACTCACCAGGATTTTAACGGTATCCTTTCACCTGACTTTCGAAATTCCCCCTCGGTCTAAAAACATATGCAAGATAGCAACTCTGTAAGGACACTTATAATGAAACTAAGGAAATATCCTGAGTTACCCTATTTTGCTCTCTTCTGTACCCACCACAAGCCACCTTCTGCTCCACGGGCAAATGACTCACTGCAGAGGGAAAGGGAGTTCAGAAAAGCAACTCCTGGCTCTTCCTTCTCTCTTTCCCTTTCGTTTTTAATGATAAAACTCATTCACCAGCTGCAAATTTCTATCCAACTGCAGAGTATGTTATGTGTAATGAAGGAGGCAAGGAACTAAAACCATGCTAAAACACATTTTATTTTTGTAACAATCAAACCTGCCGATCATCTCACTCTGCCTTGAGCTTCATGGCAAAGTGCCAAGAAAGGCCCTTGGGACAGAAATGTGTTCACCCTCACAATATGATGCATCTCATCTGGCTTCCATGTATAAATCACCCTGTTTTAAATGTCTTAGGTGCATTTCTGTTCCATAAAAACATAATAAATGTTAGTCTCGCTGTATAGTATGGTATGTGTGAAAAACAAAGATACAGTGTGACTGCAGGCATTTTAAACTGCTATTGACAGGAATGTATGCATAAAGTCAGCCCTGGCTGACGCAGCTCGGCTTTATCAGTAAAGGCTGGAGAACCGCTGGCTGGGCAGCTGCCATCCCTTCCCACCGTGCCCGGGAAGCCGAGGGGGTGTGCGGTTTTGGCAAGAGAGCACCTGCAGAATATTTCACAGCAGGCAGTAGGTCTTTTCAGCTACTGTATTTTGACAACATTTCCCACAACTCTCATATCGCTAGGAAGACAGGAACTGGCATAAGTTTGATGCGGCGTCTTTACTTTTTTCTACTAGGATAGGTACAACCCACAGAAACGCGTGCTGAAGGGGGGCGAGTATTACTTTTAGGAGACACTTCAAAAGGCGTCTTTATAGTGTTAAGTTAGCACTAACGTGGCCTCCACCCCCTACACAGACAGCATTTCCTCCAGCTGACACATGTTTTTCTTTGTCTTACACACCAGTCTTAAATAAACTGGGAAGATGACGTTTACTGCTGTTTCAAATGAAGGTGTTTCATGAAACAGACACTGAAAAACTCACTTCAGAGCATGAAGCCAACGCCAAAGGTTTACTGCCAAAAAGGGGCGGCTGGGTACTGGGGACAGAAAAAAATGCTTTAAAATGATCTTGTAATCAAATTAATGGTAACAATTTTCCAACTAGGATTTCATCAAAAGGAGAAAAGGTTATTTTAATGTTAAGGGGATGGAGCCAAGAGACATCTATTCTCATCTCTGACAGCATCTGGGACTCTTGAAAATTTGTTTACTTCTCTGCATCTCTGTTTCTTTATGTGAGTTTTAAGGCAGTCCAATACATATATTTACAGGCATTTGTGTTACACACACACATATATACCACAGTGAGAACAAAGAGCAGGTCAGTCTGAAAGTAGTTTTGAGGCAATTCACCTACTGTGTTCTGTTATTTATACACAAACACATGCATACAAAAAACCACATGAATATATCAGCCTGAGAAGGCAAAGAGTTACCATGGAAGTGCCCAGGAATGGGTTCTACTTCATCTAAAATAAAACCGTTCCACCCAAGTAGTTTACTGCGCACTACTTACATAAACATACCACCTCACGAGGAATGGACCATCTCGCACCTGCTGCAAATGAGCAATGCATAAGGAGTGTCACCTGAAGCTGTCACTAGTTGTGAAGGACACACTCAGAGCTGCGCGATTCTATGTCTCTTGCTCGTAAAGTTTTATTACAGATGCATTCAGGTTCACCCCGACAATTCTGTGTCTTGGTAGTTCACTGCCGAGTTTTAACAGCGCTCTAATAAGCGGCAGGCCTTCTAAGCGATTACTAAACTGGTAACAAGATGCAATATAGTGCAAACTGATGCTAATTTTGCACCAGCAGGAGGTAAAAACCATTATAGTCACATTGAGAAGTATTTTCCAAAGGGGTCTTTTTTTCACGAAACAAATGAGTTGGCATCTACAAAATGCAGAAGACATACAAACATGAAAATCTTCGGAAAATGTTGTATAAGCCAGAAAGAAAGCTCTCTAATTCTGGACTACACAACCTCTATAAAACCAACTACTTCATTAAAGTGCAAAGGTAGCTTCAAATCCCCAGAGAGACTCTTTCTTATATATGTATTATTAAATATTTTATGCACCCATCCCATGTTGCCTAATTTCAATTTGCTAATGTTCATTTCATTAATCCTACACACACTTCACCTGAGCAAAGAGATTTCAACGACCATCCTCAATAAGCTTTTAAAATACTCCAGCTCACTTAAAAGGCTAACAAGCCTTTGCAGGTCAGCTCCTTCCCACCTTACAGCTCTGCTCCCATGTCAGCCAGGAGAAGTAACTGGTATCTGTGTGTTTATGTTTTGCTAATTGGATGAAGATACTACTTAGAAAACTTTAGATGCAACAGAGAATCTGGACATAACTGTCTATGCCAAGCATCAATGCATGTTAACATAGACCAAATGCTTTGATCCATTTAGAAATATCTGAGAGTATGTGAACACTTTGAGATCAAAAGAAAAAATTTCTTTAATTACTCTTAAGCAAGCACACTGCTTATGCAAAGCTTCTGCACAGAGTGTTTAGTCATTACAGTCCAATATATGCATGTACAAGTGTACATAGGCACAAGACACCGCAATGCTCTTGTCTTGACCTAAATAAACACCATGGATTGCTAAAGAAAAAAAACAAAAACCCAAACAAAACTCAAATCCAACTCCCTCTCCCTCCACCCCCAACCAAACAACAACAAAGTCCAATAAGGAAAATAAGAAGTTATATTCCTTGCCTATATGATCAATATGAAATGCCCCATCTAAATATCTTGAATAGATCAAAAACTCAAAAAAGACAATAAAATAAAAAATACGTATCTACTCCATAGCCCACTATTATCCAGTCAGGAAGCAATACAACAATATAACTGTTAAAGGACCCAGAAAACAGTTATGTTCTGTGACAAGTCTGGCTATATGATACACAGAATAATATCATGCAATTATATCGCACACTAGAACGTGTAGGCTCTATCGTGTAAGAATTACTATCTGTTACTTGATATATACAGTAGAAACGTCCTCCTAAAATTCCATTCAGATATCCTCAAGTCCAAAACACATTAGATTCAAGAATAAAAATATACTCTTGTAAAAACTGAAAACTACAGAGCCAGGAATATCTGCTAATATAGGCACATCTAGTCATTAAACTTGTTCCAGAAATGTATCTAAGAACCCCCTCAATTGCTCTGCTCATACAGAAAACTAAACATATTTCTGGAAGTGTATAGTGCTCAGAGTAAAGTTTCATTTTAATAATGCAACCTGACTGATAAAAAAAGGGTTCCTCAGTTAATCCCCACTGTATCATCACTTAGATAAATTAAGTTAGCAATCTCTACTAAATTCAGTGGGGGTTTTGCTCTTTACACTGCATCTGGTGAATTCCTAAAATAGTAAGGAACACAATAACTCCAATGTAAGAAAATCCCACTTTCCTATAATTTCCCTGTTGGAGAACAATTATATAAAAGACTATTCACACTACCAGACAATCAGCTGTCACATTACACATTAAAGACATGTGAATCCTTTTCCGTTTCCTTTACGTTTTAAAAGCAGGAAAGTTTTATAAATGCAGCAGATATATTAGGACTGAAATATGTAACTTCTGAGCTATCTTCTCAGCTTTCAAAAACTAGCTTGCTGGGCAAATCACAGAGATCGTGCTGCATAACTAGGGTATGATGTGCAGAAAATAACAGTAAGATAAGCACAAATTATGCTCATGTTTAAGTAGGAGCTAGATACTGAAAGTAGCTTGACATGAAAAGGGCATTTACAGCGCACTTGTATAAATTACAAGGATAACCGAGTACATCATTTTAAAACTTTTTTTTTTAGGCAGCAATCCTCCCATTTCATCCTTATATTTTTATTGATCTTTCCCATACTTTCCTTTTGCCTACCAGATACTCAAGAAGACAACGCAAAATTAAGAGTGACATCTTGTTAAATATTCTCAAATGAATTTTACAGCTCTTGGAAGTAGATTAATATTTCTGACTGGATATTAAAAATGCAGATATGCTAAAATAGCTAAAATAACGTGCTATGCCTTTATCTGTTGTTAAGACTCAGGTAATAATTCTGAAGCGTAAGAAAATGCATCTGCCGAGATGAGGGAGGATAAATCTATTCCTCCAACGTTACAATACTGCGCACATGAGCATAGCGTTGGTTCTGTGAAGACAGGCTAACTTTCCTCATTTGTACAGCTCCATGAAAGCCCACAACTATTCTCTTGTGCCAAATACTCTTTTAACTTGTCACCTTTGTAAGCTCCTTTCCAACCTCAGTATTGGGCATTGCCACATGACTGTGTAACATGTAGTTTCTATTGAAAACTTTCATAAACCTTCTAGGCACTCCTAATCTGCAAAGCAAGAAAGATAATGCTAACTCGGGAGATGAGATGGCCAGAAGGCCAAGTTCATCACAACTTTGAGGTCCTTGGGTTGAAGATGCCAAAAAAATACTACTTTTTTTTTTTTTTTTAATAATTCAAGCAGTTTGGTATCTGATAGTTCAGGATGGTCAGAATCTATATTCCTTTTCAGTCAGATAACATCTGAAGCAGTTTTTCCTCTCTGTTCCCTTTTCTCCTGTCAGTCTTCATCCCTGTAACAAGTGAGCAGCTGCACCCAAGATGGGCTCTTGCTCTCACTTCACCAGATGACTAATTAATCTTCTCTTTGAGTCTGCTCTGCCACTATAAGCAACTGTGCAATGCACGGTGTTCAGAGAAAGACTTATTTTTAGCTATGTCAGATAAGACTAACCATCAGACTGATCACTTGCTCTTTGGCTGAAAAATATAGTAAGCTTCACAGCAAAGTCAGGAAAAAAGCCCCATCTGTTGAATTTAAAATACCCACAAAATATATTTGAGTCCATTTTTAATAACTTTCATATTCTGTGATTTCTATCATTAAAAAAGATACCTTTAAACATTAGCAAACCATAAAATATAAAGGGAATTAGATCCAACCTTTGATCCATAGAGATACTGTGGCTGTGCATTAGGCTGCTTATCTCTCTGAAACTCCTGAGAAAACGGTAGCACGGTCCGAACAAATCTATAAAAACATAATAAACAATTCATTAATTATACTCAGGTTAGTAGGTATGCGCCTAATGCACCTTACCCTGTATAATACTGGTTTTATCTACATATAAAATCAAAGCCAGGCCGGTAGCCTTTCAGCCCAAGTTGAAACTGGGGAAGCACACAGCCTGCATTGCCTAAAAGCCTGGACACAAATCGTAATGCACTTCTCCATCACTTACTGGGACCCTGGTCTTCCAGTGGCGTGCAGGGTACCAAAATATTTGTCACCTCTCCTCTAGCCGAGCCCAGCAAAAAGAGAAGCAACTAGCAAACTAGAAATAGCCTCTCACAGAGTAAGGAAGTTCCTTGTGCTTCCAAAATTAGGTCCTTGAGAATGAACATGACGATTCTATTTAATGTTCTGAAGCTTCTTCCCCCCAGAGAAACTCACAGAAATACTTTAGGTTAATACCTTTTAAAAAAGACAGCAGGAAGGGTATAATCCCTGTAGCAAAACTTATGTTTCAGAAGTTTGATCATACTTCAGTGTGAACACGTACCAACACAAATCATGTTTAGCTTTACCTTTCGAATACTGTTAAGAGGATGACAAGAGAACTACAGAGATGTGGAGTACTGCAAAATCAAACAGCCCACTAACAAATGAGGGCACCGGAGCCTGAAGAATAGTGCTTGGGCCAAACTCTGCAGGCACGAGTCCTCTCATGAACAAGCAGCACAGACCTACACCCGTGATGTTGCTTGTTAACTGCGTAATGCACGTTTTGCGGCACTACAGTTTTAGTGCAGAAAGAAGTTCATCAACATCTGCTACAACTCTCATTCTGCTTAACTTTACGAAAGCAAACAAAATTATTGGTACATGTATTTACAGGCTGGATGGCTACTTTATTTTGTAACTTGATAAAGGATTTCTTGGTAAATGGTGCAAAGCTGTATATACACAGAGAAGAGGAAAAACAGCTATTTAAGAAGTATCCATCAAATTTTGTATCAGATCAGGCTGTTCTGAGTGATAGCTGAGGAAAATAAATGCATCTAGGGAAAAAAGGTTTCAGGAAAGGACATTTGCAGTACATTATAATATCATAAGTTATCATTATATCTTGATTTGGTTTTGTTTAAAATACGTTTGAGTTTAATCAACACACAAAATAAATGATTCATTAATAATTTTTTCTAGAAAGAACACAGTAATTCTATTTTTAATACATCCATTTCCTAGCTGAAAACAAAACCAGACACACTAATAAAAAATTATTTCACCCAGACATGTATAAATTGCACCATTATCTCCACTGTGCTTTATTTCTGAGTAATCTAAATCATTCTTGTGAGAATCTCTAACTCCAGGACAAGGTTTTCTGTATTTTTTTAACCTGCTCAAAAATAGGTGTACCCAGTTTCAGATACTTATTTATTTGTATTTTAGCCCTGTCTGTCCAAAAGTACTTGTACTTGCTGAAATCCAGACAGTGCTTGCATTTAGAGCTTTTGAGGAAAAGGTCACTTGTGTATTATTTTTGATACTATGTATATAATTTGTCTCCTTACATTTACATTTCCTCAGCTGACAAGCTTCCTCCTTCTCTCTCACTCACATAGCAATTGAAAATTTTCTCTTGAGATTACTTGAATCTGTTCTCTGCACAGATACTTCATTAATGAGTTTACCAGAGATGTTGTAAACATTTGATAGAATGCAAAGTAATCTGCAACATATGACAGTCGCAGAGATTACTCTGTTCCCCCTTCTTTCTCTCCAAATCCTATTCCTTTTAAAACCGACACCAATTTTCAAGCCCTAAGAAAAATCTCTAACATGAAAGAGACCAAAAGAGATACCATGTCATTTGAGATAAGACTGGGTTTCAGTGTGCAGATGTATTGGGCAAGAGCTGATTTGTTATCACTAAGTTAAAAAACCTCACAACGAGAAGAGCGTTTCAGAATATAAACGTGGGGGCATCCCATGACTTGGGAAGCTGTAACTATTATTCTTTTTCTTTTCAAAAAGGTATTATGAAGATATCTGAACCTCAATGTCATTAGTGTCTGGGAGCTAACCAGTCAGGCTGCATTTGGATTGAAAAGAAATCACAGCCTCAGAAATCAAATACTAGAGAAATACTTCCCAGACACAGTCTCCTAAGTTTCATTAGCTCTGTACAAACACAAGTAACTCTTGGGTGTTCCTCAGTGCTCCTCTACATTTTTGGGGGTTTCTCCGACTTTAATGTTTTAGAATAGTAGCAAAAAAACTTTAAAGGTTTCTTAAAGACTTGAAGCAAGCACACATTTTATACTTTCTTGAGGGATGTGAGCAAAAGATTCCGAGATAGGAAGAAAGAGGTTAAGGAAGTAGGAGCAAGAGGTACAGCCACTTGGTATCTTCTGGCAGGGCTATGGCTACATACAACAGGCAAAACAGAGTGCATCATTCTAGGAGGTATGTGACTAATCCCAATGTCTCATTCAGATAAATATTAGAGATGTCTTCTCTCAAAACTAAGAGCTATATAGAAACCTTTACAGTTCAGCATCATCTGCTATTCTTCAAACTTTTCCAATATGTGTGTTTTCTTTTTGACATCCTGCTCTCCGGCTTCCTCCTGCTCCTCCTCTGAGAAACAGAAACCTCTCTTTGAAGGACTGAAGCTCTTTCAGTATCAATGCCAAAGCTAGGCAAATTTGTACTTTCCCTCAGATACAGGTTTTTGGCATACTCCAACATAATCAGTTCTTTTCATTTTTAATCAGTGTTGATGATCTCACAGCAATTTATCCATTTTAATCAACGCAGGTTGTAAGCAAAGTAGATTAAGCAGATGAAAAGCCTGCTGGCTTACCAAAGCTTTGCAACAGTGATTGCTAAAGGACAACATGAGCCCCAAAGCAAGTATTTTAGGGATCAAGTAATTTTATACCGGTATTTCTGTGATATCCACCAGGAAGCAGTTCATAGTGAGAACTTTACAAACTAACCTAAACGATTCTGTGATTCTAATTATCATGATCTATTTAAGATGGTAAGAATAAATCTGAAAGAGATCACTGCAGTGAGTCTGCTGCCTTGCTACTGCAGACACGAGATCAGCCAATCTCATTCTTCCTGACCTTCATCTCAGAACTGGTAAGATTCTTCCTGCTCCTACAGAAAGTATCCCTCTCCACTTCCCTGCCTAATTAGTATGAACATTTTTAACTTCTAGCCTTCTCAAATTAGCTTGTCCTGTCCACCAGATCTAAGGGTAGCCCCCACACCGCCTCTCTTAGTGAATGCTGGATCTAACTCACCCTTCTTGAACAAGAGTGTCAAGATAGAACAGGAGGCTACAAACTGCAGTGTGAAGAAACAGTAGACGAAACAGAGCACGAAAGAGTAACAGATATCTGCCACTCCATTGCTACCACCTTTCCTTTTGGCAGAAAGACTTTTTTTCTTTTTTTTTCCCTTTTTTTTTTACAGGTGGTGGAAGATAAGGTTCTTGTTGTCAAATTTGATGGAACATTTGACTATAGTCACCCTTACTTTGCATCAGACTGTAAAACTGCACCATTTGGCTTTTTGTAGCAGAAACCAGGTAGTTTTCACTGTCAGGCTGCTTTTCAGGTTTGCTCCAGCAGTGTCTGAAAGGGCTGAAAATTTTTCTGGAGAGTGACTATCACAGAGTACATGCAAGGCAAGAAGACACAGCTGTTCTCTTGTGAAAACTCGTCTCGAAAGCAGTATAAGAGAGACGGAGAGCTCGCAAAAGGAAGGGGGAGGCAGGCAGGCAGAAAGACCGAAAAATAAAAAGCTGGTCTTTTTGTTCATTCTGCGACAAATCTGCATCCTCAGAAGAAATATGTCATACTGCACTTGGAAGAGTGCTATACACATGAATTTTTAGCAGAGAAACCAGATTTGCATAATGTGTTGAGAGGAAATGGCACTACAAGTCTGACTACTGTCTCCGGAAGCTTGTATCATTTCTGTCAAGAAAGCACAGAAAATTCTCAATTCAAATAAACATCCAGGCTGTCTCACAACTTGCTCCTCCGTTAGCCTTGAAAACAAAACATGCTATCATGGAAGGAAAAGACCAGCTTAGAATTAGGAAAGAAAAAAAGGCAGAAAAAAGAACACTACAGATAGTGGAAAAGGAGCAAAGAACAAAAATCTGGAAGTTGTCCTTCTGTCATTTGAACCCTCTGGACAGCCCTAGCCCTCCTGACTCCATTAAGATGCAGAGGAATGAAAAAAATACAGATGTGGGCATAAGCATGAAAAAGATTCTTGCTGCGGAAAGACCTTTGGCTTGGGAAAACACACAACTGACAGGACAACATGAGAGAGGGCTCTTAAAAAATTCCCAAGCAGCACAGAAAAGGCAACAAGTGGGAAATGTCTGCTCGCGGTCACTTTCAGTTTAAGAACTGGCAGTCAACAGCTTGAAACTCTCCTAACAAAGATACTTTTTCCTGCAGCACACAGCTTCACTGCAGGCTCCTCACTACAGCACATGATGAATGCCCAAAATGTCACATAGCTTTAAAAAAGGTCTGGACAAAGCAATGGAAAAAAAACCCTACCTGTTAAGGACCAGAAATGCACTAACATCCCACCTTTTTTGCTCTACTGAAACATACGATTGTTGCTAAAGGCCAAGGCATTTCCTAGGAGAAAAATCACCACAAGCCTCCCTTGTTTCCATACTCGCCCTCAGCATGGCTGCTGCCAACATCAGGACACTGGACTAGAGAGGGCTTTGACATCACCTGTAGTTCATATTCTCATGCCATTATCCAAAAGTTTGTTCTCTTTCTTTCCTGATTGACAACAGGTGAGTTAAAAACACCCTTAGATTTCACTGCTAATGCCCATCTGCAGAGGTCCCTTTGCTCATCTCCCCATTCCTTCTCCACAAACTGTTGCATAGTCTGGACACCTCTGCGCAGCTGGCCAGCACTAACGAGACTAAATTTCAGAAAACTGGCAACTGCAATTATTAAATTGCTAAATCTTTTAATAGCGGCCTCACTGTTTAATCTCAGTACATTATAGGATATAAAAAAATTCCTAAGTCCCAAATAATTAAACATGCAGCATGTTTTCAATACTTCTGTGTGAATAGCCTTGGCCTTTGAATTTTACAAATATTTGAAATCATCACGTTCAGGCATTCTTGGAAAAAGAGCTTCAAAAGGTACTGGATACAAGTTAATCTGACCAATACACTAACTTTAAAAGAAGGACCCTTAGACCTAGCCCGTGGTCAAATTAATGAGGCAAGCCACAGGTATTACACATTTCCCAGGAGCTCTGCCTCCAACCAAGCAACCTGTCTGCTTTTCATCATACTTATTTCTTTTCCAGCCTTTCATCGTTACTTTTCTTCCCTTGTTTACGCATAGCTTTCATGCAAGACATTACCTATCAAGAGTCCTGAATTAAAGTAGCAGCTCTCATAGGGCTCCTCACTGTGTATTCCTGTATTTGCAGACAATAACCTGTACACTTGAATGCAGAGAGAGCTCATCAATTTAAAGTTCACGCTAACAGCAAGGCAGCAATAGACATAATGAATGTATTTAAGAACTATGAACTGGCTAGAACCTCCCTGTTCCCTTTTCTAGCAAAAATATCAAAGGGTACCGCATAGCGTGTGCGACACACAACGTTAATTCTCTCCACACTGCTGTTTTTGACTGAAACCAAAGCAATTCTGTGATGAAACTGGACACACGGTACACACACTAACTGAGATCTGGCTCCCTTTATCACCTCTTAAATAAATTATCCTGAATTAATTACCCAGTGTGCTTGAGTATCAGGCTAACTCAATTTGTGCATACAGTTTTCAGATAGACAAGCAACGGTCCTACAGGATCCTGCTAAGTTTCCTTTGGTGCTCCACGCTCGCTTCCCAAGCACTGTGATCTGCAGTACGGCACTCCTTATCGCCAAGATGAACAGAGACCGGACTGTTATAGGAGCTATTGAGTGTCTTTCGTTAAAGCTGACAGGTGAAGGATCATCATTTCATCAAGATTTTCTTTTAATATTATGCTTGTATGATTCGTAATACATCACGCTGAATATTCCAATATTGATCTCCAGATACATCAACTGCGCAGTAGCTTCCTCAGAAATCCATTCAACTCTCCTATGCAGACAGATTCATGTAACAGAAGTTTCTTGGCTAAAACTCAACCACAAAAACCACTTTTTTTTTTTTTCTCCCCACAGACAGAATGTTGGATCTAAAATGCAACATAACCGGCACGGAAGATGTCAGACAGGGAAAGCTCTCCAAGGAGACAGAGAAAGATGAGAACAGGCTTCCTCCTCTTTCTACACCGCAATTATTCAGTATCACTTTACTTTCACTTCACAGTGCTTTAACCAAAACCTGAGTAAAGGCTAAAAGCAACATAAATCTTAAAAACAGCACACAAACAGGAAGCCCAAAATGCAAAGTCTGAAGGATTGCGCCTTCCACTCGTTCGAACTTTAGATCCTACCTTTCTGTTTCTATTACTCACTGTCCTTAAAGGCTGCAACTGTAATTGCAGTGAAGACTGAACTCTTCCCTTCTCCAGTAAACAACCCTTTTCGTCACATTAACACAGAATCAGGAATATAATTTTATTTCCATTGCCTCATAGTTGAGGATCCTGTTTACCAAAATATTTTCCTGACACACACTTTTATAGCATTTTTGCACACACTTTATTTTTCAGCATATCATAGCTAAGTCATTAAAATGACAGAATTTGGATGCTGCGGTTACATTTGACTTCCGAGGCCAAATAACAGACTTCCATACATTTGTCAGTACTTAGTAAAATGACTCATGCTCCTTCCTTTCAAGTAAAGCACTAGAAGTGGAAAACACAGAAAATGAATGAAGTGGACTTGTCAGCATTTGCTAGGAAAGAAGTTGCAGGAGAGTGGTAGAAGAACTGCTGCAAACAAAAGGCTGCCATACTAACCTGTTAGTGGATCCATTGTAGCAGTAGTTTGGAAGGAAATCGTAATTGAGTTCCCAAAAGACATGAAGAGTGATTCTTCCATAAGGGGCTGACACATTGTGATTGGCTTCTCTGAACATGGCATCAAAGCTGTCCAAGGTCATATATCTACTCAGAAGCTTGTGAGTCATTTTGTTTATCTCTATCAAGCCATCCAGCTCCTACAAAAAACAAGAGGAGAGAAAGCGGGTAGTGCATTTAATAAAGTAGAGAAACTCAACAAAGTACATCAATAACCTTGACCGAATAGACGACTAGAAAGAAGTCAAAATGAACAACTGACTCTCCCCCAGTCTCTTACTTTAACGATAAACCTGGAAAGAATCAGTGCTCTTGGTATTGTTTTGTAACTCTTTCCAACTAAAACCTCATGAGATTTTAAGAGTATTCATTAAAATCAGTCCACACTGCAGGTGGGTCTCAAACACAGATCTGTGCCAACTCTTCTTCCGCTGAGAACAAGTTAAAAATCCAACATTTAAATGGGGTCAGACATAGGCTGAGAAGCATCTTCTGCGTTTCCTACTTTACAAGCTATCACAAAGTAATTTCTGCTCAGTAGGACAATGGGTGAACTAACTTATGTAGTTGTACTGGTAGGGATAACGTGATTTTTACCATAAATGCTTCTCAGGGTTTACTCCAGTGAAGAATGCACTATGATGCAATGAAAGACTAGACCAGACTTTTACAAATGCTGTGAAGGTATCCACAAAATCACTAGCTGCAGACTAGGTAACTATGCCTTTCATGTTTCTCCTCTTGAGAAGAAGATGACTAAAAGAATGCCTTTTGCAAGACTAAGCTGCTTCTCTGGTAAGAGGTTTTGTCAATCTGGATTTTGTAAAAAAGACAAACTTCAATCATAACATTGGATGATTTCAGACTTACAGAAAAATTAAAATACAAGAGGGAAAGGTTTTATTTTTCTAATAACATTACTTAAATTATTTCCCATTTATATATATTTAACTAAGGTGTAGGATAAAACAAGTCTGCCTCTTATCCTTTCAGGAGTGACTGTACAACTATTTGCTGACAGAATACTTAGAGGACTTCTAGCAAAGCTGGAGAAAACTTTTTTGCTTCTGCCATTAAAAAACAAATACAGATTTAAAATGGGGGGGGGGAAAAGGCAAGACATCTGTCATTCTCAATGCAAATAAAAGAAATAAAAAATAAATTAAAATAAAATAAATTAAAACAAAAGAAAAATAGCATCTAGAACCCAACTGCAGCGTAAGTGCTCTGGCAAAACTACAACACAGCACTCACCACAATGGAAGTCAAATCCTCACTTTCAAATCGACCAATTGCCAGTTCCATTGACCTGTACATGGCTGCTGAAATTCGCTGAGTGATCAGTCGGTTCAGGTCTATTGACCTACCAAGAAGCTAAAGAAAAAATTGGTATGAAGTTTGGAACTGAAAGTCAAATTACAAGACAAGCTGTATGAGGGTATGAGACCCCACAGCTTAACAGACTCTCACATGGTGAACTTGCATTCCAAACACACACAAACAAAGTAGACTGACAAAAATTATAAATTTATGAACAAATGAGCTGCTACAACTGACATCCCAATTTTCACAAAAAGGAATAAAATCACATGTTGCATTTACATCTAAGTATTTATATAGCATTTTATGCTTCCATGACATTGTGCCGACAACATAGTGAAAACTGGTGAAAGACATTACTAGGAAGGCAACGCTACCAAATGTGACATTTTATTTGGCTTGTGTTTGCGTAACTACAACAGACATTTGCACTAAAACAGGATCTTTTAAGGTTTTTTTAATTTATCCTTCATATGAAAAAAAAGCTGATCCCAGATGTCAGTTATGCCACTCAGATGACAGAACATGTAGCACAGAAAGAGTTTTATATACCTACATAAATCAAGACTATTGGAAAATTGCCAAGCAACTTGAATACAACTAAGCGTGAGTTAACTCACTTGGACATGTCTCTGCTTCAGCAGTGTCTCGTAGCGGTTGGACTGTAGCAACTGAATGGTTGCTCCTTGATTCTTGCATTCTGAACGTAACCGTTTATCCAGAAGCAGGCTATTAAGAAAGGGAGAAAACACTTCAGGTATATTAGACAGGAAAGCAGAGCAGAAATGCATGAATAGAAGTTCTCTACTGGAATATTACCTGCCAGCCATTGCCTTGTAGTACGCAAATATTTGGTCTGCCAGCTTGTAGACAAATTGATCAAAACATAGGTTTACCTTGAGGGGAAAAAAGATATGCACTTAGAGAAACTTAAAATTCAGAGGGGAGCTTATCCAAGACATCCCACTGTTTATCAAATATAATTAAGAAACTTAATGCATAAAAATTTCCCAGTACAAGAGAAGACGTCCAGCTTTCAGTATTAATGAGGCATTTTGCACAGGCCTACAGGTTTCCTCACAACATCTCACCCAACCGGTTGGCCTTTAGCATCATTTTCACATTCAGGTACAGACTATTTTTCTGCAGTAGCTAAGGTTACTTTACCTCTGCCTCAATCTCATCATAGAGGAACTGCTTCTTAAATTTAGTAAGTGCATAATGAGCACTGTCATTATAAAGGTCCAAAGAATACAGAACATACCTGAATGAAAAAGAATAAAAAAAAGTTACATGTCTATAGAAATTATGACTCTTCGGGATTGTGCAGTCAAGATGATGTAAGCCAGTCAACACTGTAAATCATGCAAAGAGGATCTTTTTTTTTTGAGTTTATGTAAAAAGTATCACAACTTCTCTTTTCAGAAACTCTTTTGTTAGTTCAAGAAATTCTATAGATAAGTTTACAGCTTGAAACTTGTTTTCTAGATGTAGAATCAATTGATATTTCAATCAAAACAGAACTATGCTTTTATCACTATGCATTATATTTGATATATTGACATGAGGAGGAACTTTTTTACCTTAAGGGGGGCAGAGCACTGGAACAGGCTGCCCAGGGGGGTGGTGGAGTCTCCATCTCTGGAGACATTCAAAACCCACCTGGATGGGTTCCTGTGCAACCTGCTCTAAGGTGGCCCTGCTCTGGCAGAGGGCTGGACTAGATGATCTCCAGAGGTCCCTTCCAACCCCTACCATGCTGTGATTCTGTGATCTTTGAGGAGTAAGTAAGGAGAACTCACTCAAGGAACAACATATTTGGCTGGCGCAATTATAATTAAATGAAATGTTTCATACTTCAATTATTCACTTCAAAAAGAAAATTTTGAGAATCTGGAAACTGGAAAATGTAAGAGGAGAATTTTATAAATGTTTAGAATACGTTCTCAGTGACTGCTTGTTAAAAGCAATCAAAGCAGTAACATTGTAATAAGGAATGGCAATCATTAAGAATAATCATTAAGTGGAAGAGCATGTGTCTTACTCCATCATTGATGCCTCTTTGGTTTCCAAAATATGGTCCGTCAGAATCCAAGGCATGGACATCTCAATGGGAAATTGGATTCTTCTGCCCATGGTCAGCTCTAAGAAGAATTCCCTGAACCACAGCTGAGACAGATCACAGCATTGCTGCAGGGTCTCTTTTAGAATAAATAAGGAAGAATTACACTTCTTACAGAAATACATCAGGAACAATACAACTGTGATTCTGATGATGCGATGTGAAACAAAAAAAGCAGGCGTGAGTCACTAGAGCCATACATAGACCAAATATGTAAACCAAGAGTTTTAAACTCCATGTTGGCTCCCAAAGCGGTGCCTTATTACAGAAAAAAAAATGTGGAAGTCAGCCAGAGTACCAGTTAAAGAGAAAAACTATGTACACCAGTAAAGGGGGATTTCTAGTTTAATTTTTCAGCTGGGGGCTGAGAAAGTTGTACACTGAACTTGGGAAGCAGCAGGCAAAGGAGACGAAATTGTACCAGATCCACCAGTACCATCTCTCCCTCTGGTGGACTGAATCGCTCCACATCTTCCTGTTGATTAGATGGGCAGGAAATGGCAGACAGACACATGAAGGAGGGATTAAAACAAAAAGATTCTGAGGCTGCTGTCAAGGGCGTGGAGGTGGGCTTCCCACCTCTCCAGAAAACACTCAGCACAAGCCTTCTTTTGCAGAAGGCTTGAAAACCAAAACTTTTTTGGAATTAACTTTTTACAATAAGATTCTCTGAAGACTTTTTGAAGTGCTGTTCCCCAGTAGCATTATGACAGACATTAACAGGCTCCCCCTTCTCTGAGGGTAAAGAAGTCTGGCAGCAAAACAAAAATGAAAGAAAACACAGCATGGTGATGACAAAGACTAGACACATTCAATGTCAGTAGGTGAATTCTTTAGGACAGCATGTTTCCGATTACAATTAACTGAATAGTAAGAGTAGTGAAATGACATCAAATTTACCACAACAGAGAATTTGTTGCCTCTGCACTTAAAACAAAAACATAAAAATCCCCCAAAACCCAAACCACAAAAAAACTACTTCCTTTTTAAAATTTCAGTGTGTATAGGCTTATCTGTCCCTTGTTTATATAAATACATACATTAAAAAAAATAGAAAAGGGAGATAATGATAGGAAATTTGACGCATTATAAACAAATGTATAACAAGTCAAAATAAAAAACCCACCACAATACTGAATAATATCATGTCTCAGAAAAAGTTTGGACAGACCAAGGCTTTTGATAAATAAACCAAGGTAAGTTGACTTAGGCAATCGGAAACATTTTCCAGGTTGTGTTAGAGGTGTTAGGACATGCTAAGCTGGACACTGATCATCTACATATCTTACCACTGAAATTTATCAAATGAGTGTAGAAGAAAGACTCGCGATGGAATTTTTCTATGTCCAATATGGTGGGCCCCTCAAGGCTACTTCTCAAGGTTTTCTTGGAACCACTTTTGTCAGCAATGAGGGACTCTAACATAGTTCTCACCATGTAAAGCTGTATCATTAAAGGAAACAATTGTGGTGGAAAGAGGGGGGAAAAAAGGAAAATACACACGGTACATTAGTTGAGCAACACTGAGAATTACTATCAGTAAGCGACTGCTCCACTTCAAATTGAAAACTGGCACTGTGTTGGTAAAGGCCTTTCAGGCGAGAGGAACAGACGCAACACTAGCCTACACACCAGCACAAACGCCTACCCATGCCAAGGGGACCTCCACTGACACTTAGCAGCAGACCATTTGCAGTGGAACAGTTCACATCACCACAAAAAGTAAAAGTAAGAAGTAATGTCTTACCACCAAAGTTTAAAAGAGGCGGATAGATGTAGGACTGCCTCAGAAACTTGTGTGTCACATGCAATAGCTTTTCCAATCCCAGAGACTTGAGCTGCTTCAACAGCTCAGCAGAGTTTAAGGACTCTGTCATAGTGCGAACCATGTAGAGCTAAAAACCAACAGACAGGGGCAGGCAGGGGAGAGAGAATCCGTTAATAAAAACACTTGGGTGAATAAGGAAGGGGAAACAGAAGCAGAGAAAACGTGTTAGTTTGTTAAAACTGAAAAGCACCACAGTAAGCATGCAGAGGAGGACACAGAGAAAGGTTTCTTTGTTCAGAATAATCACTGCAATCCGGTGCTTCCTCAAGTGAAGGGGAAAGTTCCCCTTCATTTTAGAGGATGCTCAGAAAGCCATTAGCTTCTCAAATGATTTTGCAAAGATTTCCAAGTATTACCAATTCATTCAGTCATTACCAGCCATTTTAGAACTGCATGAAACTGGAAAAAAAAAAATCTATCTAAAATCCATATATTTGACCTCTCTTCCTCCTGTCAATCAAGACAAACAAGTGTGCCAGCTCAAGAGCAGAAAAAGCAGACAGAACCATGTACTCCCAACAGCCTGTTGCAGCCAGTGAAACAAAGCCCTTAAATGTACTAAGCACAGGAAAAGCATTGGTGGCGGTATTTAATTTTCCCCCCAGGAAATTAGAAATCAAACCATTTTTTTTCCAATTCCCAAAACAAAATCTTAATTTAACCCATCTTATCATAATTTAAGCAACTTTTTATTACCCAAGATTATTATCCACGCATGCTCTCTTCCCCACAGATTTTAGGTAGACAATTAAGAGATTGTCTTTACAAACAACAGTGGCCTTCAAATTTTCACCCAAAGTGCTCAGTACCTTATTTTCTCAGATGAGCTATGAGTACTAGACCATACGCTCTCCAAACAAATCCACAAAGAAAATAAAAAAGACAATTATATAGAGGTAACAAGAACAAGCATCCTGGTATGGGATTTCAATGACTACCACAGACAACACACTTGAAATACCTCATTTTAGCAGCAGCAGCAGCTTAAATATATTTTAGAGAGCAGTTTTATCATTCATTACTGAACAGTAAGAGGGATCTTGTCTGAAGTTAAATACTTTTCCATATTTTACAGGTAATCATTTACGTTTTAAACAGATTTTAAAACTACATAGACATCTATTAACAAAAAAAATCCACCAGCCATACCAGAGATGGGAATCAGTCAATAAATAATTCAAATAGTTCAAAAATATTATTTAAAAAACATTAGGAGCTCAATGAGAAAATATTTCTTCCCAGGAAGTCAAATTAAAGAGATCGAACATGTGGAAAAATTATGCATCAGAGTAGAAAGTGACAGCAACAGAGGATTTTGCTTAAGTATATATAATTTTGTAAATATAAATCTAACCAGAGTAGACTTTTAGCTTTAAAAAAAACCAACCCCAAAATGTGATTTTTAAATAGCTCAGGCCAGAGAGAACACATTTCATGCAATAATTGCTGACAGATATCACAACCACCAGACAGGAAAATACCTGAGTGCTGGAAGGTCCCACTGCACGCCTTGGGACTTTGATGTCAAAACCACTTTTGGGGTCCTTCTCTCCCCTTAGAGCTGGGTCATTGAATGGTTCGTGACCCGCTTCCCAGTCACACACTGTCTTTCTGATGGCCTGCAAAACACTGAACACAATTCACAGCACTTCAGACCAGTACGCATCCAAGTGCACCGATGAGAACATTTTACTTTTTTTTTTAAGCAGTCTTCCGAAAGCACAGAAACTTTGCAACAGCATCCAGGAGCTCGGAGTAACTCAGAGCAACCACAAAGGATTTCGCCAACAACTTAAAGAATGCCACATCCACCAAAAAACCACTCCACTCTGTTTATCAAAAAGGATAGTCCGGATCCCTTCTCCTCTGTCAGAACAAAGCTGACCTCTGGAACTGGTTCACCAGAGACAAAAGTCACTTGTCAAGAATTCACCTATGGGATACTTAGCAAGTGCAATCAAGCCAGTTTGTTCTCCTAAGTCACAAAAAGCAGATTATTCAATCAAACCAAAGCAAACTATTAACCAAACTAAAGAGAGACAATTCTGGCTTGAAATGAAAAGCAGCAGCAGAATTCCTGTTTCCAGCAGAACTCCAGAATTCAGCTGGAATTTGTTCAAACAGCTTCATGCTTCTAACTTCAAATACCGAGCTGGGCTTCGCATACTTGTCAGCAACAGTGTCAGTCAGCCATATCCTGTGGCGTGCAAATGTCTCCTCCCAGATCTGAGCAGGTGCTACTTCCCTATTTCATGAAAGCCCCTGGCACAAAACAACTCTCCCCACAAACTTGATAATTTTGGACTAATTTGTTTGGAGCCATTTTTAGCATATGACTGGATTTTTGTGACAGTCAGAGCATTTAGCAATAGCCTAATTAGCCAAAGACTTTAACCGCTAAAAAATCTGCAATGAGATGTGGGAGTAAACAAATGGTAAACAAGTCAAGATTACAAGCAAACAATTAGAGACAAAAAGATAAGGTCAGGAAATGCCACCAATCAGTGTGGACAGATGGAGCACTTGGAAGAGAAGTGTAAGGCTAAAAAGCCAAAAGCAGCAGAAGCTGAGAAAGAAGGCAGGATGCTAAGAGCACAGAGGTAAGACTATAGGGTGGGAAACACTGCAATCATAAAGAAGGTGGACAGCAACACCTTTCTTCAAAATAAAAAACCTAGTCTATCTTTCAATATTATAGTACTTAGCTTTCCTTAAACTAAAAACAAACTACAAGGAACACAAGAGCTCCTGCAGTAGTTCTAAGGGACTAAGACAGCCCGGACTCTTACCGTAGCCATGCTGGCAGCCGTTCATTTTTGACTTCCTATTTCTTCGGCTTCCAATACACATTCAACTAAGCTAACTTTGCATACCAGACAGACTAGTAGGGGAGTACAGACTTAAAGAGGCAAAATTTAACAGCTGTGCAATTCTGCAACAAATTTAGTAAGATTTGGGGGAAAGAATATAGGAGAAGATGAAAACAAGAATTCTACCTCTGAATGACGTTTTTCTTCTTTTTAATGGCTTGTCTTAACGGCTCTCTAAGCGTGACCTGGGCAAAGTCCTGAAGGGCTGCATAAATGGTATGGCGAATGGCATGATTGAAAACACTTTCCATCCTTCCCATCAGCACCTGAAGACCTTTGATCATGGCAATCACCTGCAAAAATATATTTGTGTATTTTTCTTATTTTGTTTGCATAATTGCTTTAAAAAGTCCTTTTCTAAATACAGAAAATGAGAAAAGGGGAATTAACAAGTTCCAAAAGATAAAGGATAGTTTTTCTGTGCTCCTCCTACATATTGAATGGAGGAAAACATGCTCTTTCAAAGTCAATACTGGGCATGCTGTCTTTTTGCACTGGGTATAGAAAATGCTTGTAGGGAATGTTCTCCTTTGTATAGAATTAATCTTTGGAAAATCCCTGTAAAAAAAAAAAAAAGATTTATCTTACCTCAACTAAAGCAAACTTCTCCTCGCTAGTATAATTGTATCTTGTTGCTCTTTCATACTCTTCCGCATTGTCAGGACAATCTTTATTAGAGTATTTGTCAGTTGGGTGTACCAGCTTCCACGAATACTGCAGTTCACAGAGCAGAACAGGGAGAAAAAAGATGGGGGTAAAATAAAAGGACTGAGAAACACAAAACATAGCTGGACACAAATAACATACTTTAAGAAATACTTCTGCGTTTTCAAGAGTATCAAAAATAGTATTTTGTACCATTCTCAAAATCCGCATAAATTCTGAAACTACTCTCTAGTGGAAATGCCAAACAATAATTTGCCTAACAAATTTTCTTTAAAGCCAGTGATCCTGTACTAACTCAAAAAACGCGATACACACTCAGCCAGTAATGCACTTCAGAGTATTTTTTACTGAGCAAATGCTGCTAGCATAGGCAAAAATTTCTGCTCCACTTCAAGTGCGAGAAACACAGAGAGACCTCAAAAGCATGACAAACAAATCCATCACACCCACACATAAAAAGAGGAGCTTCCAACTTGGCCAAATATTCACATATAGAATTCAAAAGACAAATGGAAAACTACACGGTTTGGGTTGTGGGTTTTTTTAACATTTACTCGGCTTAAAAATGTGGAAATAGCTGTATTATCTGTGACAATAGTATCTGCACAGCATGCATTTGTCTTAAATACTGCCTTTTCAGTGACTGCAAACACAGCTCAAAATGTTCCTGAGCAGTGTCAGACCGATCTAATATCCATCAGGTTACACCTAGTGAAAAATGCTAGTCACATTCAAACACAATTGTCTCCCAGTTTGAGTTCAGTGAACAGTACGGTCTGATTGATATTATCTTTGCATAAGTGTTAGATTACAGAGCAATATAGATTTGCTTACTATCATGGATTAGTATTTGTATCAATTTGCCTACAGCAAAGAGCATCGGACCCTGCAACCCAAGTGCTACTAAGAGGACATTGGAGAAACTATTAAGCAAAGATTATGTATTTTGGTGGCACCAACTTCACAGGGTTAAATTGGATATCAAACGTATCGTGAAACTTTTTATCTGGACACGATGCATGCAACAAGATGCATGGATTCTGAGTGAATGCAGAAGACAGGCAAACAAATAGGATACTCCAGATCAGAATAAATCCTCAGTAGGAGGACAGGGAGAAGGTGAACATGAACTTACATGAGAAGTATTTAAGATAATCCATACAAATCAGAAAGACAAAGAAAAGCAGTGATAACAGGCAAAAAAGCCTGCTGTGGTCATCAGAGAAAGTATGTTCTGAAACTGGCAAGATTAAAATAGATCTGAGAAAGAGAGACTTTCTACATCATTTCTACAGAGAAATAATAAAATAGGAAGATTGTCACTGTGGAGAGAGCCTAAATGCAGCAATTTGCAATGACAGAAATAAAGGGAGCAAGTCTGGGAGTGGCAGAGGACAGAAATAGATTACAGCAACCTCTCTTAAGGAGAAAAGGAGAACAAGATTTTCACTATAAAACACACTGTTGATTTAAATAGGAATAGGAAAATACAGGAAAAAACATGACTCGTCTATTGGCTTTTAAAAGAGGCAGTTAAAAATACAGAAGAGAAAGAAAACTGGGTCTCTAGCTATGCCCACTGTGACCGCTCTGGATTCATGCAGTGCAAATGGCTTGATGCTCCCTCAGATATCGGAAGCAGAGGAGGAGCACGTCTGGTTTCTCTCATACAATATGTCATCTGTTTCAACCCTTCCTAGAACACCCTTTGGTGCAGGTAAGACACGCAGCTTTTATGCAAGTGTCTGCAGCCTAAAAAGGACTCCTGCATCCTCCTCTTCAATTTCTGCCTTCAGCAGTTTCTTACTGGAAAAAACACAGTCGCTTTTCCTACTGGCATCTGTTTTAAGAATAAATTATTAAAATATAGAGAAACAACTCTGCAAGTTCTTTATTTCCCCTTCCTTATCTCCTCTCAAGTTTTCCTTTCCCCACACTTATGTTCCTTTTGACTAAAAGTAATCTAAAGCCAATGGGAGCCTTTCCATTCATTTTTGTGTCTTTGGTTAAGACCCTACATGCTTCATTTTGCTAAGTGATGATGTCTAACATAGCCAGGTGAAGCTCGTGTGTGACTGAATGTTGGTATGGATATTTCTAACAGCGATATAATTTTAAAAAACACATAGAGGAAAATAATGAAGTCAGTCTATGAAACGTAAGTATCAAGAGCAAAAAAAAAGCAACTGGTCAAGGCTTACCTATCCATTAAATATAACAAGTTGAATGTACTGTATGAGATTGTACATGCTACTGGAACTTCAAAGCAACAATGTTATAGACTCTTAGAACTTCATGTGCCTTCCTCTGAGAATGTGGTTTGGAGCAGGAGGAGAAAAGGAGTGAAAGAAGAAGGAAGAGGGGAATTAAGGAAACAAAACGCAACACACATTTTTCATGCCAGTGAAGCAAAGCCTGTCCAGCCTCACCAAGCTGCCTCTTTTTCATCTGGTTTTATTCCCCAGATAACATACCACTTCCATGACGTGTGCACTCCACTGGGAGAGAAGCTGCAGGCCTTGGAGAGAGAGATCAAAAAGCTTCCGATACTCTGCATCTGTTTTTTGAGCTTCCTGTCGACCAGACCCAGTCACCACCTAGAACATGATTAAACAATAACAAAAAAACCCAAACCCACATCAGAATATGCTGTATCCAGCATCCATAGACAAATTTCTACATAGATTTCTTTTAAGCATTAAAACAGCATCAGGTACCAACACCTGCATTAATATCAGCTTTTTCTTCCAGAGGCTTACATAGTTAAACTTCGCAGACTTTGGTCAAGGGCTGTAAACCACTGGTATCCCTAATCACAGAAACATTTGGAAGTGAATTCAAGACACTAATGATATATATTATATAAATGTTACAGGTTTTAAATATGTATACATGTGCAATTTTTTATTTGTAGTTACTCTCTTCTAGTTTCACTTAAACTGCTATGAGCACACATTTGGAGTAAGGGCTAGACAACCTATTCCAAGAGAGACGCGTCAAAAGTTCCAGGACACATATCCTAGATAGACAGACAGACAGATATATAAGCAGAAGAATACTGCTATTTGTAGCAGTATGTGTCATTATTATTTTAAATTTAAATAGTGTCAATATCATGCAGAGACTGGGTACTAGCCCCGCAGTCAGCTTTTTTTGATTCAGGTGATCAAGCTGTGTCGTTTTCGTAGCCTGAGGTTTACCTGCTCTTCAGATAATTAACAAAAACTGTTCATCAGTGACGTAAAATTTGCACAAATAGCTCTAATCCCACCCACCTCGCTGTTGCTGTAACGAGCCAGTTCTGATATGAAACGCATATGGTCTTCTCTGATTTGGATCATCTGCTCACATATATTGTACTGGGGACTGCTGCTGGAAGACGTGCATGTCCATCTGTTTAAGATGACAAAAACCACCCCATCTAAATCAGTTTAGGCAATAAACAGTACAACTGTGATACTGCAAAGAAAGAATCACAATGCATGACTTTTAAAAAAAAAAAATCTTCCTTCTCTATTTGAGGCCTTTCCTCTCCCCACATCTCTACCCCTGACCCTGCACAATCCGTTAGTGATGGATCGCCCTTCTGATTTCAAATAGTACTTCTTCAAGTCTTAAAAAGAAACTTTTTTCTTTTCTTTTCTGTATTTTTTAAAGGCTGCTGCTATGAAATACAAACCGGCATCTCTGCTCAGGAGCACACGCTCAGGGACAGGACTGAAAAGTATTGAAAGGCAGGGCAGAAGTATAGGTATAGGCTGCAAGATACATCTAGCTACCTTCAGATCATTTTTCATTATTCTTATTTAACTATGAAGAGACTACAGTATGCTCCCAACTATTAAAAAAAGAAAAAGGCATTATTAAATACTATCAACATGTTACCAAGAGGGACACAAAAGACATGCTACCAAGAATGTCATGTTAAGCAGCCTCAAATTTTTAGTAGCTCAGTAGGCCCACTGCTGTTGATTTTCTCTTAGCAATTACATGCAGGTTACGTGGTTTTTTTCCGCAGGAATTAAAATGCAAAGCATTACATTCTAAATTCATGTAACTGCATGGAGGGAAGGTCTTGGAGGAGCATGGAAACGTTCGCTAAAACAAAGCAATAACCATAAACCATGGAACCATTTATGTAAAACCTGGCTGCATTTTCCAGCCATTCTGCTGTGCTGCACGCCTAGCCAAACAAAAAAGAGGGGGGAGAAAGCTAAGTTGCTGCTCCATATATAATATACACATGCCTATTTACCCATGCACTACTACCGCTCACCTTGCTTAGTAAAATCCTTCATTTCTTTTAAAGAAAGTTTCATATTTAAAGGAAAAAATAAAAATGAAATTAGTGTAAGTTAAAATTCATTTCCTCCATCGCAGGTGATAAGAAATGTCACAGATGCAAGAATGAGTTCAGCAGCAAAGAAAGTTCTTTAAACAACTTGTTTCTTTAGTTGCATCTCTTAACAGGGAAATACCCACACCAAAACGCAGACCAAAGTGAAAATCCTATTAAAGTAATTACCACAGACCCACAGACTAATGGATGATTATGAAAATATACTCCAAGGATCTGACTTTCCCCGGCCCAGACACTTCCCTACTTATTTCCTTCTTGTCCTTACCTGGATTTATTTTCCTCGTAATGGGCACTGGTCTTAATGTATCTTGCAAGTTCAATCTGCATGTCACCAAACAGCGGGACAACCTGCAACTGCTGTATACAGGAAATAAATCAAATTAGATACATCATTAAACACATATCTTAGTGAAAGGAAAACATTATTTACCCATAATATAGTCCAAAGTGATCTTTATCCTATTTAATTATATTTAAAATGCAAGGGGAATTACCTTTAAAATCTCATATTAAGATCAAATCTTAACCAACCTTAAAGAACTTGTCTATCTTGGCTAAATTTATCCTTTTCTTTGCATCCAGCTTGTAGATGTTACTGACACTTCCATCCATCAAGTACAATCCAAAGCCCATAACCTGAAAAAGAAAAAACCAAACCTCTCCGCAAAAGGACCTCAGAAGGAAAAACCTGCTGCAGTAAGACTGTTCTTCACATCATTAAATAAAAAAAGAATATTTGAAATTATTCCTGAAATATCCTGAAACACCCACCCTCCTTCAAACAGAGTATATTTTCAAATACATAGTTTTCTGTAGTATTCTTTTATTATATGTATATTAGAAGTTTTTACATTAACATTAGCCTGATTAGTTATCCTTGTTCGTATCCCAGTTATACTTGTTTGTATAAAGGTTTAACATACAAAAAAATCTCACTGAAACTAGAATCTAGCTATTTTTAGACAGTTTTTTTCCCACTTTCATTTTATTAAAATTCTGTATGTGCAAATTGGTCTGTAACAGAATTTTAGACCTATCACCTCTGAGCTACTGCTTTTTATCGCTTTCACATATCACAGAATCACACGCACAAGAGCTGAGAAGCACTCAAAAAAAAATCTAATTACATTTTGTCCAAATTATTCATTAATATAAAGTTATAATTCAGTATTTACAATAGCAGGAGCTGACCATTAGCCACTTAATGTGTTCTAAGTACACGTTTACCAAATAAGAAGTCTAAATATGAAAGACACGTTGGACACCCATAGAGACGGAACACAAATGTCCTAGAGTTTGTATATTGTTTTGGGATGCTTCCATTTGGTCCTAATAAACAGAGCTCTTCAGAATTTAAATGCTGAAGGGAATCAAAATATTTGTCATGAAGCAAATTTTCAATTCTTACTCTATACATTTTCTTCCACTGCAAGACATGCAGCTGATAAGATCAACCATATTCAACTTCATATTGCCCAACACTGTCTTAGTACATGTATATACTCCAGCTAACTAAACTTACCTACTAACCCTAATTTCAAACGACTTGTGCCCTGAAATCTTTGATACACAGTCTCACCTCCAAAAGCTTTTTATACAAACTTGACACATATCTAAAAATAAAAGGTAGTAGTTCCTTTCTGTTGTCATACTTCATAGAAACACAATTCCATAGAACTGTTTTTTCCTAGCAAGGCTGCAGTTCAGTTGGGATAACTTCAATTTATGAAAAACAAAAACGGATTAGAACCTTTCTAAATAGTTTTAGTGTGCGATACAATAAAAAGGCAATGGAGAGGAAAAAAGAACAAAAAAGAATAATTTGAGTTATTTGGTTAATATCGTTCGGGTTTTCTCTTAAAAAAAACCCAAAACCAACTACAGAAAACATCCCAGGAATTCAGACATCTGTGTCCTGCCTGAACAATTCTTTTTAAATTTTGTACCAGAAAGAAACTTACTTTCAAAAGCATATGTTTCTCACTGGGCGTTAGATACATTTTGTTCTCATAGTAGTCCACACACAAATTTACAATATCTGCAAGGAGTTCTTCATAGCCAACGATCACCTCCAACTGCTGCTGTAAGGACTGGAAGAAAAGAAGAAAAGGACATTTGTCAACTAGTTATACTCCCTGGGGAACAACAGTTACAACCAAACTGGAAGAGTTTTATTTTAATAGCTTTGTAAAGCATTGGGTATTTTAAAAAAAAAAGTCAATTCAAGCTTACTTGTGTTATCTTGTTGTGGTTTGCAAGGAACATGGAGAGGTTCTGGGATTCTTGAATGGACTGAGGATCTGCCATTTTCCGCAGGAATTGAGCGGCTCTTTGAAAACAGAAAAAAACCCCAGTATTTCCCTTCAGCAGGACTGCTTGTAAACAAACCTGTCCCCTCTCAACAGAAAGACACTCATCCCCAGATCTACCAGGGAAACTGTAAATTGTCAGCACATCTCTAATGGCCAGTACAATGGTGTATTATTCACTGCTTATACAGGATTGTCAACCTCAGTGCATCTCCCACCTCCAAACTCCTGAATCAAGCAGAAAGAAAACGCAAGAGAAAGAGACACAGCCAGTACTTTTTTGCCACAGCTTTATAAAAGCGAGTTACCCAAACACAGGCTATGGACTTGAAAAATCTGTATCAAGAGCCGGTTTCATAAAATATAAAGGGAAGATTTAGGAAAATAGCCGAAAATAAAGGTGAGAGTTCACTATAAGAGAGATATGGACTTAATCAATCCCAAATTCCCCACTGCACCCTAGTTAAAAGACTCAGTCCAACCCAACCCAAAACCCAATGGGATATCCCTCAACTGATGGGGGCAGCAGTGGCTCTGTAGACCCAAGCCATGCAACAACCCAGGAAAAGTCAGCCTTCCAGAAAACAGTTTGTCCTCCAGAAGCACGTCTCCAAAGAAAAAAAACTAGGCAAATCAAGTAAGTTTAAGAGGTCTCCAGGCACAACAACAACTACAAAAGGCAACTACTGGTAGAGGTAGAAATTAAATCTCATTTAAGTGGTGGCAGCACAGATAAAACTGGCTAGTCATTGCCTGAATGGTTTTATGAAAGACCACAGATGCTACCGCTGGCACAGACTATCTTCCCCTCCTGCTGTGACCACTGTGTTCGACAAAAGACACCTGAAACCATCTGGCAGCTCAAGCTCAAAACTTGGCTGCAGGTATCCCACCCTCCTCTCCTCTCTGCTACACCTGTGGTCACAACAACCTTGAACAGCAAAGCTGAAATACCTTAAGAAAAGTGTAACAACTCTCAGCTACAAATGTCAAAAGTGGATGCCTAGGACAGGATACGACATGGTAGGACAGAACAGAAGTGCCAGAAGCGACCAGAAAGCCAGTTTCCTTTCAAACTTAAAAAGAGAAGCTCTGTTGAGCTACATATTCCTTACATTCAGTGTACTACATTCATTACATTTAGTGTACACCAAGATAGAAGCACTTGATTGCTTGCCATTAAAACGTACAAGAACATTTGCTGGAAGAACAGCACAAAGAAAATAGGTTTACTCCACTGCCTGTCTGCAGCCAATGCATCCCCAGTTTCAAGGTAATCTGTCCCACAGGTGAAGGGACCACTTTTGAAGAGAAAGCTGTCAGAAAAAGAGCAACTGCTGCCATCTCGTGGGAGGCCTGTATCCTGTCAGCAGAAACCCCGGTCCTTTTGCTCCTTGCCACTTACCGCTTGTAGGCTGAATGGTCATTCTTCACGCTGCACTTCATATTTTTCAACTCATCCAATACGGCAAACATGTTGATGAATTTGCCCAGCGTGATCAGATACGCTTCAGACACAAAGTCCTTCCTCCTCTCCGCATGGCACAAGCGTCTCACCTCCCCACAAAATCGTTCAATCGCGTTTCTCTAATGGGGGTTAAAAAGAGAAGAAATAAGGAATAAAAGTCATGACATTTCCAGGAAAAGTTTCATCATGTAACTGGAACCGGTTCAATGAAAAGCGCCACTGAAGCAGAAACATGTACGCAAGGCTAAGAAGGTGTCAGCACAGGCTTTCCAGCTCCACCTCTGCGTACTTGCTGTGTCCTACAATTGTCACCAGTGATTTTTGCCACAGAGCTTGTCTGGCACAAGGGGCAATGTTCTTCTTTGCAGATTGAAGTCATAAAAGTTTAAAATCCCTTTGAAACAAGTGATTTCATCTTCTTCAGTGGGAGAGTGTATATGCATTAAGAGGCAGATTATAAGTATATTCTCTTGAAACAAAATACCCCACAGCACACCGATTAATAGCAGTACATGCCAACTTGCAAAATCATCCTGCCACATGTTTATTTGAGGGCTTATTTCCAAGCACACATCAGGGCCATCTGAGATGAAGATTACAAGTACAAAAAAACACAGCAACTTTGAGCGTAAAGAGGAACCTGTTCTGATCTTACAGCACTAATCTCCTTGAACAAAAGGAGATTGTTGGCAGTCAGTAAGATCCGCCAGTTGGAGAAGATGACAGGAAATACTACATTTCATTCAGTCTCCTCTTCCTGTGTGCCGCGGGGCTCAGGGGCTCTGGCTCCCACCGAATAATGCCTGGAAACATCCTCAGTCCATTGATGTCCAAACGGCAAGCTGCCAGCATGGGAGGAGAAAGCAAGACAGAGTGCTTTTCTCCAGCGCCAGTGTGGCTCGGGTGGCTGGCAGGTCACAACTGGGTGAGCTTGCCTTAGTTACAAATTTCCACAGCAAAGTTGCACCTGCTGCTCTGGTGTCCAGACTTGTGGATCCCTCACTCCCCAACAAATGGTTTCTGTGCCGAGACGCTTTTATGTATACATGTGAAACACATTATTTTTCTATTTCCTTTCTTCCTAAAGTGGCAGAACTGTCCCCATGTGCTACATAGGGACCATATGCAATTACCTTCGATTTTATGCTGATGGAGTCTTAACAGAGATCGCCTGAAGTTTTTAAGATAGGCATTAGAAATTCTGCCCTTCTGTGAGACAATATGGGCTGGTGGGGTTTTTTCAAAGCATTATGACTAGGTTCAGTATCTGAGCACACAATATCAAGCATACAAAACAGGGATATAAAAAAACAAGCCTACTGACAAATTTTGTTTCCATTCTGTTTACCTGAAAATACATAAAATTCATCAGTTTTGTGACTTCTGGCTCCAGAACTTCCACAGTTTTCTCATAAATTTCTACTCTGTTAGGCTGCTCGTTGCACTTGACCTGAGGACAATTAAAGAGATCATTACACTTGGAACATTTCCTGATAAAGCCTCAGAAACTAAGATCCCCAATGACAACTTGAGAAAACATACTGTCATCCTAAAGACACAAACCTAAGGCAGAAATTGCCAGTTTTGGTAATTTTATGCTAGTCTTCTAAGATTGTATGTGTTTAAAAAAAAAAAAAATCAAGATTTTTCTCTCTGTTACAAATAGAGAGAAAATCTCACAGCAAATAATTTAGTGTTCAAACACCTCTGTATGGTTAGGAGAATATTCTTTCCACCTTATTAAGCCACTTGCTGAAAGTCATACGCTAAAATAGGGCCAAAACCAGAAATTAAAACAGATTACCTGATTTCCACTTTAAATATTTAAACCACAGGATAAGCCTTCCTTGCATTTCAGTACCAAAATAACTGCATTACAAACTTCTTATAAATCAGGTAGGTGTCAGATCATGGTTATAATTTTCTCCAGTTTTCTGAAGCATCTTAATATTCTTCACACCCCACCCCTATAAAACCATTCCCAGACACTTCAGGCTGCCTGTGGACCTCTCACCTATTCACAAGGTTTTAATTTGCATACAGGTCAATAAAACACTGCATAGCTCTGACATTCAGAAAATTACTACCTAGGATGTCTAGAAACTTAAATGTTTAAGTTTAAAAAAAGAGACCAACTAGACCCCAAGTACTAAAAGACACTATGGCATGCCTAGCTTGCCTATTTGTTAGTCAAAGTAGACATCATTTCATAGCTCATTGATAAAGCTAAATCTATGCTACTCCACTTAAACAAGACAGAAGGTTCACATGATGCACAACAGTTTAATTTTCATCCTTTACCTGAGGAATGGCTCTTGAGCAGCTTCTCCATGTGTATAACATGACTGCGTATTCCTGACCCTCTTCCAACATTTCATTCTGGAAGAAAGACACTCAGCATAATTAGATATTGTAATACAAAAGGGTTAAAAATCCACTGGTCTTCCATCATTCCAAAACCTTGTCCAAAGAAACCTATTTCTCTTATCAGAATGTATATGTACAAACACAAATACATTGCAAGCAGAATGATACATCATACTGTATATATGTAAAATAATATTACCATAATTCACAGGCTCAGTTACCGTATTATATATATTAGACCTGACCAGCTACTGATGTCCAGCTTGGCTATAACCCAACAGCTACAAAAAATTTCATTTATTCTCAGTCATCTATTTTAGCACACAACCTAATTCTGAGAGAAGTCATATCATCATCTTCATACCGTAACCCAACAAGCATCTACCAGATCACTAATCAACAACTGCAGTGATTATGCCTACCTAATGACAAAAATTATCTCCTCAGATCATTTTTTTTTTGTGTTGCTCTTTCTTCACAAAACTAAAGACACTGTGATCTAGAAATAAAAATGCTAATCTGAGATGCGGGGGGAGAGATGTTTGGTTTTCTTTTTAAACTCCGGTACTGCAGGTGGAAGAGTCAAGGATTCTTCAAGTGGAAGAATGGCCTAACCCCTTGGGAAGATTACAAGGATGCTGCCAAAGCACGCAGGGATGAAAACGAGGAAAGCCAAGGCCGCCTTGAAACTAAACCTGGCAAGGGATGTCAGGCTCAGCAGGAAGGACTTCTTCAAGTATATTGGAGGCAAAAGGAAGACTAGAGAAGTTGTGGGCCCACTGTTGACTGAGACAGAGGATGCGGAGAAGGCAGAGTTACTGAATGCATTCTTTGCTTCGGTCTTTACTGCTCAGCCCAGCCCTCGAGTCCCAGGCCTTGGAGAAAGTAACAGGGAAAGAGGAAGACTTCCCCTGGGTGGAGGAGGATCAAGTGAGGGATCAGTTAGGTCAATTAGATATTCACAAGTCCATGGGCCCTGATGGGATGCACCCGAGAGTGCTGAGGGAGCTGATGGAAGTCATTGCTGGGCCGCTCTCCACCATCTTTGAAAGGTCCTGGAGAACAGGCGAGGTGCCTGAAGACTGGAGGAAAGCCAGTGTCACTCCAGTCTTCAAAAAGGGCAAGAAGGAGGAGCCGGGGAACTACAGGCCGTGCATGAAAAGATGACAGGTTCAGTACAGACAGACAAGTGCTTACAGCCTTCAAGTTCCTGCAGCAACACCATCAGAGATGGATGGAGTTACTAGTATGAAGTCTTATCTTATACTGTGGAACTGTTAAAAAACACAGAACACCTTACGCAAAAGCACGCCAATAAATGACCAACACACATACTCCACAGTGAGGAAGCCAAAAAAACCCTTCAACACCACTAAACTGACAGAGAAGTAGTAGAAATTTGGGATGATGGAAGGTTATTTTTCACTCAAGTTACAGCAGATAGCTGTCAATACAACCAATTCACCTCAGAATAATGGAAAAATGCACAATGAAAGCAAGAAACTTTTGAGCAACATTGTCCCATCAAGAAGAAAGACCAAGAAGTACATCAAGAAGTACATGTATGAAAAAAAGAAAAGCCACACACTTTTTCATATCACTGCCTCCTGGAAGTGTTGTACATAACCTGGTTTCTGGTTATGTGACTGTGACCACATATATAACTGTAACCACAATTCTTGTAATGAAATGCAGGAAGACATGCTCCTCTCCTTTTATTCCAAGTAAACACAAAAGTACGTATCTGAACATTTACTTACCATGCTAGAATGGACTGTAGCTTGCTCAATGTATCTTGCAATGCCAGTGACAAATGCATTTCTGTCTTCAAAATTAGTGTTGAAGTTCGGCTGCAAAGAAAGCAAAATGTAGAATTTAACGCTTGGTAGGGGAAAAAAATTATATATATATTGCAAATATAAACACACTTTGGCTTGTGGAATTTTTTTTTTTTTTAAAGCACATAATGTTTTTCTTAACAGCAATGGGAAATAGAAAAACTCTGCAATGACAACACACCTGGTAAAGCAAAGATGATGGCGGGGGTTCAATACACGGTTGTTGATCTGGCAATGGCAATTCTTCCAAGAGGTCCACATTGGACAAGGCATCCTCCAGTGTCACTTGAGCAGTCATTTTGCACCTGGTTAAAAAATACATGCATACATATAGGTATGTATACACACATACATATAACTTTTTATATGTTATTATACCCACAGAAAACAAATGAGTAATATGCAGAGCAAGGAACAACTTACTTAGTGGGAAATGTGCAGTTTCCCTTCAACCATAACGGAAGGGAAACAGTCAAACTGAAACCCAGCTGGTTTTAGTATACAAGTTTAAAAAAGACTTTTAGGACTAACAGCCTCCTCCTTACTTTTATGAGTTGAGAAATGTTCCTCTTCCCCCATGGATGTACACCAGAAAGACATAAAAACTAGAAGAAAGGATGACCTCTCTCTAATGCACAGTAAAGAAAGGAAGACTACTATGTAACCTTCTCTGGTTAAACTAGAAGGAAAGTTACTCTGTGGTCTGCTTCAGTTACAATAAACACCTAAAAATCCTGTAACAAGCACTGGTATAAAATTTTCCTGTAAGGATTCAGTTTTGAGCCAACGAGTCTTCAAACCCTTATTCACAGATAAAGATACCACCAGCCCATCTTCAGGAGGCCTGGCTGTTACAAGGTGCTGGCAGTCTCCACTGCTTCATGTTCTAGGACATCCAGATCATCTTTGAGTAGAAAGTGACGAGACGCACAAAACCCCTCAGGGTCATGGTGAAGGTCAAAGAAAGTGTACCCCCTCCAAGAAGGTCAAAGAAAGGGTACCCCCCCTTGATAAGCAAGACTGGCAAATTGGTAACAATGGATGAGGAGAAGGCTGGGGTACTCAACAACTTTTTTCCCTCAGTCTTCACTGGCAACCTCTCTCCACACACCTCTCGAGTGGATGGACTGCATGGCAGGGACTGGGAGAGGAAAAGTCCCTCCCACTGTAAGCAAAGATCAGGTTGGTGACCACCTGAGGAACCTGAACATACATAAGCCTATGGAATGCATTGCAGAGTCCTGAGGGAATTGGCTGATGGAGTTGCCAAACCACTCTCCATGATATTTGAAAAGTCATAGCAGTGAGGTGAAGTGCCCAGTGACTGGAAAAAGGGAAACATTGCACCCATTTTTAAAAAGGGTAGAGAGGAGGACCCTGGGAACTACCGCCCTGTCAGCCTCACCTCTACAACTGGGAAGATCACAGAATGGATCCTCCTAGAAGCTATGCTAAGGCCCGTGGAGGACAGGGAGGTGATTTGAGACAACCAGCATGGCTTCACTAGGGGCAAGTCCTGCCTGACCAACCTAGTGGCTTTCTACAATGGAGTGACCACATCAGTGGACAAGGGAAAAGCTATGAATGTCATCTATCTGGACTTCTGTAAGGCCTTTGACGTGGTTCCCAACAACATCCTGCTCTCAAAGTTGCAGAGATATGGATCTGATGGGCGGACTGTTTGGTGGATGGTCACAACCAGACAGTGGTCGTCAATGGCTCAATGTCCAGACGGGGATCAGTGACAAGTGGTGCCCCTTAGAGGTCTGTATTAGGACTAGTATCTTCACCAGTGACGTAGACAGTGGCATTGAGTGCATCCTCAGCATGTTTGTAGACGACACACAAGATGAGTGGTGCAGTTGGCACACCTGAGGGATGGGATGCCACCCAGAGGGACCTGGACAATCTTGAGAAGTGGGCTCACGTGAACCTCATGAGGTTCAACAAGACCAAGTGCAAGGTCCTCCACCTGCATCGCAGCAATCCCCAGTATCAATACAGGCTGGGGCATGAAGAGATTGACAGCAGCCCTGAGGGGAAGGATTTGGGGGTACTGGTGGATTAAAAGCTGGACATGAGCTAACAACGTGTGCTCGCAGCCCAGAAAGCCAACCGTATCCTGGGCTGCATCAAAAGAACCGTGGCCAGCAGGTCGAGGGAGGTGATTCTGTCCCTCTACTCTGCTCTGGTGAGACCCCACCTGGAGTACTGTGTCCAGCTCCGGAGTCCTCAGCACCTGTTGGAGCAGGTCCAGGAGNACATCTCTAACTGCTGCCACTGCATGGCGGTTTTGAACCAAAAACAGCAACAAGAAGAAATTTTAGGAAGAAAGCATGGGATGGTACAACTCAATCATCCCCTTCTGTATAATGTTCTACTCATCTCCCTCAGGAGAGTAAGAAAATCCTCATTTTTAAGGTAACACTTCTAATCAAGCTGTCTCTCTTTTTCTATAGGGCTTTGCAAGTTATTTTCCCGCACTTACTAGAGCAAAACCATGCACCCACTGTGAAAGGAGGAGTGAAGCACTGACCTTGGCTCTAACCAGGAGGGCAGGAACACCAAGCATCGCTGTCTGGAGGAGCAGGGCCCTGCCTGGCACGTGTCACCCCCATGGAGCCATGCCATCCCCACGCGCAGGAGAAAATGAGCAGATCTCACCACAGCTTTGCCGATAGCTCACCGTGAGATTCCCAGGACAGGCTGGCAATCCCACCATTCTCTGCACTTTTAGTGGCCTGGCAGAAAAACCTCCTCACTTTCTCTTACCTAATTATGGTTTCCTGGGGAAAGCCCCACAAAAACAACAGCTTTACCACCAAGGAGAGGCTTGGCTGACAAAAAAGAACCAAAACCCAAAGCAAAGGGAAGGAAGCAACCAGAAGTGATTACCTATCTACCTTCACAGAGCAACCCTGCATCCCAAACCATCGACACAAAGCTTAACGTACCAGGTACAGTGAGAGCTCGCTGGCAACTTTAAACAACCACCATCAAAATGGTCCAGGGGCCTTTTGCTTCTTGAAACACCAGCCCAAACCTTTTTTCAAGCCTGAGCATATCCTGTTTTGTTAAAATAAATAAATAAACACCCATATTATGCAATTTGCAATCCGTGCCGAAAAACGAGGAAGGACTGGACTGACAGGAGTGCTGGCTGGCAGACCTGCTCTGGGATGCTTGCCCAACACTTGCTCACACACATCTCAAACTTCTTCACAAGAACCACAGTTATTCTCAAATTAGAGAGCAGTAAAACCCACAGTGTCCTCCCTTCAATAAATAAACAAATGCAAAAAAAATTCTACGTATGAGCAAAAGTCCTGTGAGGAGGTCAGACTCTCAACAGTTTTATCCTAGAGGAAACAGAAGACAGTTGCCAAGAAGTCATTTCAAACAAACAATATCTCATTTTTGGTCTGAGTATCTATAGATCAAGCTTTAGCTAAAAAAGGAAATAACACAACGTGGTACTTAGGTTAGTTTAACTGAGAGGCTCCCTTCAACTTGAAACTTTTCTTCCTCCCAGCCTCTCCAACCAAGCAGCATCACCTCGCTGCGTGGCTGCTGTGGGATGAGCAGGTGGTGGGACCGATGGGCCCGTAGCCCTGTCCCCTGCCACACCACAGGACAGGCAAACAGCCACAAAGCAGCTCCAAGCAAGAGTAACAGGGGTGTGCTACAAAAAACTACTACACCCGTGCTACAAAAAGCATAGTGAAAAATGGCTGCCCATTCTACACCAAAAGTTTCTGCACCTACTCACACAAAAGGGAGCAGTGATTGAGTGCAAGGAAAGTGTCAACATCACCTCCCCAATCCACACATCTTCCTTCTCTTCCCAAAACATCCTCCATCAATGACTCAAGTCCCTGCTGCAGGAGAGAGCCGGGCATTCACATAAGCCAGGTCCTGACTTGTGTCTCCTCAGCACTACAAGCCCCTACCTGCTATTTCGGAAAGCACACCTGCATGCTTTTGGCCTCAATATTTACAATCGCACAGGAGTGCAATCCTCCAGCATCAGCTTTCTAAATTCAGACTATAAGACATTAGACTATCTGTGGATTATTTTTTTTTAATACTTGGAAAATAATTTTAAAATAGAAACCAAAGCATAAGCAAAACGAAAATCCCACCTCAAGTCTTGAAAACCTCTGTTACCAGGCCAGAAGCACAAGCTAAGAAACAAAAGCTCCCTGCTGCCCTCTGGGTTGTGAAAAGAAACACAGGAAGGTGCATTTCTCCAAGCCTTTCAGCATGATTTCCCAGAGACAGATCAGCATTTTTCAAACCAGGAAAACATAAGCAATTGGGCACAGACTGTTATAAAAGCCTTCTTGTTTTAAGGTCGCTCGCTGACAGTTCCACTTTGTAATTTTGCCAAAGGGATCCATACGCCTGCAGTTTCTTTGACCAAGTTCTATGCTCCTGTTCTACAGCTTTTTCACCCTTGTACCCCGGAAGACGTGAAAGAGGAAGCAGCTCCTTCCTGCACAGCTTTGACACATTTGCGAATGTTGTGAGGGCATGATCCGCCCTTCCCCTCTGACCCCCAGGAAGTGAGCGGCCGAGGTTTGACAACGGCGGCAGCGAGGGGACAGACAGAGCTTGGCCGTGCTCACACTGTGTTAGCTGGGGGACAATGTCCCACAGCCAGGTGACACCACCACAAGGTCCTCGCCACATCCTCACCTGATGTGGAAGCCCTGGAAACAGGACAGAAAAGATTTCCTTGAAGTCTGGGGGGTTTTCACCCTTTCTTTTCTGATGTTGTTGTTAATAACCAGCTCTAAAAGACAACAGCTGTTTCTAATGTTTCTAATGCACAATGATGGAGGGCTGGCAAAACCAGTTTTTCCCTCCTAAGTCTCAGAAAAATTAATTTAAGAAAACTAAAATTCACAAGACACAAAATTAGACAGTTTTGCCTCCTTAAGAGTCATTTCACTATGAGTTCTTACAGGTGAAATTACTGGGCTGGAAAGCTAATACTTTAACAGACTCCTTTTTGGCAGAGAAAGTAAGAAACTTCAAAGACCTACTTTAAAAATTCAGAAGCTGCAGTCTGATTAGGAGTTTAGCTAAACGAGAACAGATTCAAAAGCTGTAGTCATACTGATAATTATATACTAGTAAATTTACCCAAGCTGCAAGAAGGACTTTCTTACTAAATTTCTACAATACTGTGTTTTCAGCTTTATACCTACCTGAGATTTTCCAGGATGGATTTTCTCAGGTAGAAGACATGTAAGAATTATTTCTGAAATAATCCTCTTTTTCTTTTTGTTATCCTTGTATCAGGACCTATCATTGCAGCAGTAAAGTCAAAATGCACTCCAAGAACATACTTTCCTGAACATACACAACTTAATTAAAACCCATTCATTATCTGACATCCTCTCTCCAGCAGAGAGAACCACATATGCCAGCATGCTGTTTTGCAAAATTTTGGTGTTTGATGAGCACACCCAGCTTTCTAAGCAGGAGCCAGCAGCATCTGTGCTGATTCTCACCTCCTTTTTCTGGATTTCAACTCAAAATCCCCGTCTCCTGCACAGACAAGCTTCAGCCTTATGGTGCCAAGTCCCACCGTGTCCAAGGATGAGAGGTATCAATCACAGGTTTTTTAGAGAAACTTTGAGTATGTTAGTTAGTGCAAGGCCGCTGGCTAGCTTAAATGTTCTCCTTTCTCTTTAATTCCAAAGGAGGTGAGCACTGAGTGAGCTTGACCCTGCCCAGAAGAACTTATGCTGCAGAGAAGCTCACTGCGCTGCCTCCATCACATGTTGTCCACAAGAAAAGCAAAACAAAAAAAAGGCACCAGACCTCAAAGCTTCTTTAGCATTGTTTACATTTAACTTCAGAGCTGACTTATTATTGAAATACACTCAGAAAAAAGATTTGCCAGTCTTTTTTAAATGTCATAATTCTGTACTGCTGTTCACGGCCACGCAACTGCATGTTATGCAGTTCTCTGCTCACAACATTGCTCTCATATTTAGAGGAGAGAAGCGTCAATCCTAATAAAGACACCGTTTTTGCATCTCCATCCTTACAGAATAATGCTGAAGTCTTCGCAAAAAACCCCATATTCTTAATTCCAAGTATATCAGAAAACACCCAGCATGCACAACTCAGCCTTGCTCTTTTAGGCCTCCTGAGGTTTCCAACTATTTGTAAAAAAAATATGAAAAAATTATGGCAAAAAAGTCTTTTGGACAAAAATAAAAAAGAAACATTACCAGAAGAAATAATAAAAATACAGAAGATAAGGGCTGAGAAAACAGAAAATAGAGAAAAGAACATTAACTTCAGAATCCCTGTGAGAGAAAGGACTGCTGTAACACCATTCATCTCTCAAGCTCAAAGTAAAAAAAAAATTCCCCCAAATTCTAGGGAATTAAGTGGTTATAAAAAAAACCTGAGTTTTTAAGACTTCTTTCAGTGACAGGGTGAAGCAAGTCAGATTATTTATCAAAAAGAAGATCAAGAGACAACTCAGGCCCTCAGTCTATAAATAGCTAAAACAGGAAAATGATGCTTGATGATAGGAGATAGTTCTTACACGTGTTCAGCAACAGCACAAACAATCCAACTTGTAGGTAGCAACCACGTTTTAAAAAAATAAATGCGGGTAAAGCAAATGAACTTAGGTAAACATAGGCTTCTTGAGACCTTGTTATAAATGCAGAAATTACCACACAGTTCCTCTTCAGCTTCTGCCACAATCATTTGGCAAAGACTTCCCCAAAAACAGCCTCCAAAAGAATCTACCCAGCTGAGCTTTAAAAAGATGTTGATTCCCAACATAAAAGTTCAACCTCAAATAACCGAGTTTGATAGTATGTACTTACAGGTGAAAAATAAAGCCTTTCACCACAAAAAATATCAGGTGAAATTCAATGGCTGTGTTAGACAAGATCAGGAGATACCAGGGATGGTATCATGTCATCAGAAAACATGTTTAAAAAATAGAAAGCTATACTGAGTATCCTGAAAATAAATAGGGAAAGAATAGGAAGTAATTCCTTGGATAGGTACATGTACATATGCCATTTAAATTACTTGCAAACTGGCATTATTCCATGGACTAAAATTGCCAAGTGACCATTTACACAGAAAACAGATAAATAGCATAATTCAATCCTTTTGACAATAAATAAAAAAAAAAGTATGGAGAATCAAGCTACCAAGATACACCAAAAGCTTTTCTTCAGAAGACGCTGATTTAGAGCATTACACAGCAAGCAGAGGCATTCACTTTATGGCAGTCCTTGCTCTCCTTTTTGGAAAAAGGAGTAACAATGTTAAACTTCCCTCAAATAAACAAAAATAATTAAAACCTAAATCCCATAGCTGACAGGCATTTTAGCCTTTGCATCGCTTACTCAAAGATTCAACAACCTGAGAATACCTAAGCACCCACACTTTGAAATCTTCAAGGAATTACCCTCACACAACTGCTAGAGCTGTAAGCCATCACTCTTCCCACTTGAAACACGGGGGAGGTAATTTCCAGGTAGTTTTTGCTCTCAGCTCCTTACAGCATATCTTTTGCCATACTGCGGCACGCCAAAAGATCAGGCGATGGACACAACTAAGGTCTGTTGCTACCACATGCTTATCACATGCCCTGGAAGGTAAGCTTTCATGGAAAACGAAGGAAAGGTTTAGCTGATTTCACGGCAAGGGCAAGACCTGAGGAGTGAGCAGGCAATGCCATGGAGAGGAAACTTCTCTCCAGCACCGATACCACACGCTGAGGCCCAGCAGCCAACCTCGATACCCCACACTGAGGCCCAGCAGCCAACCTTGCCGCCCAGGGCACTCAAGCTGATAAGGTGAGCAAAGGCTCATCTCATTTAAGCAATGGCTCAGCTGTTCATGGATGATGATTTCCTTTTATCATTAACCTCCGACAAAATAAAAAAAAAAAAGTATGAATGACACAATGACATAAAAGATCTGCACCTTCTTTAGCTTAACTTCAGCTCAATTACCAGAATGTCTCTAACAGTCTGAGAGTAAAACAAGTGTCTGTTCACTTGGGTTCAGTTGGGTCCTCAAGCCGCCCTGGCACAAAGTGCTGCAGCATGCTAGTAGTGGTAGATGAAAAAGAGATGGATGAAATACTTCCCTCCACTCATTCAATCTCGCTTTTCGGACGGACTCTGAAAATGGGTGCTGAAAAGTGAGGCACATCCCATCTGCTCCTGAACAAACCACCAGCTGCCTAGGCTGTCCCCACAGCAGCCGCAGCAGAGCAAACCTCTCCTGAGGTCCTGCCCTCTTCAGAGCAGACCACCTCCCACTGCCTTCTCTTTTGACGGACCCCCTCCCTCCCTGCCCCAAACACACACCCCACCACCTCCAGGCACGCTTGGCCGGGCAGGCGGGAAGAGATAAATGGGCAAAGAGTTGAGCCACGCTGAATCTGAGGGTGAGAAGAGACAGGGAAGTAGCAGCACTGGCCAACCTCCCTCTGTAATTAATGAAAAGCAACAGGGACCACTGAAAAGCACAAGAGCCCAACACAGACGTGCAAGTGCTCTTCCTGGAACAAAGCATAAAACAAAGTTGCCATTCAGATACAAAAGAGAGCACTGAAATTGTCATAAACTCTGCCTTTTTACAAACCGTACAAGTCAGACCACAGGGACTCATTTACTTCACCATTCCTGGACACCAGTATCACATCTTGGAAAAAAAACAAAATTAAGGAATTCTCGAAAGCTTATCTTTTCAGTCATTTAACCACAAGCACCAAGAAAACTTGAAGTTTAAAAGAAGGGTGAATCCATTCAAAATGCAGATAGTTACACACCCTGAATACAGCTCAGGGAAAACATATCCTACAGCCACCATAACTACCGGGAGAGTTCCCACCGCTCAAGAGGAGACATTGGGGCCCCCCGGTCAGAAAAGGCTGGGTCAGCAGTTCAAGGCTGCAGCTCGCAGCCGGGGGCCGCAGGACAGGCTCCAAGCTGGGATCAGCAAAGCCTGACCCGTTTCTCTCTCTTCCACCAATGCGGGAGAAGTTCACACAGATTGTTCAGGAGTGCAACCACCCAAGTGGGACAAGAAGAGATGCTGCGGCAGACCCCGCCTCCGGCTGCACAGAACGGGCCACAGGTGCACCCTGTACAACGTCAGTTCTTGCATCCAACACCAATAAAACACACACAAATATCAGCGCGAGAATACAGCTCAAGAAAGCAGAGGTGTTTTGGGACATTCAGGGAATTGGTTTTGCTAAGACCATGCTCTACGTAACTGAAAAAGATCTCAAACACTGAAACTTGCAAGTGGAAAAAATACTTTCATACCAAAAAATATGGAGAAGGATCATGCCAAGGAGTGAGATAATTAAGGTGGAGTTTAAAGGACTAACAAAGATTTCCTGGATTACAGAAATTTCAGAATATTTTATGACTTTGCAGATGAGAACTCTGCTTCATTTGACTGAAAACAGGTGTTGGGAAGGGATGTCCTGTGCCTTTTTGCAGTCCACTGGACATGTTTTTTTCATTTTGCTTTTAAATAGATGCATTTCATCTCCAAGTGCTAGTATATGTTCCCAGGCTCAAAATATGACAAAGAGGAAGTCTGTCTGCACTTTTAACAGCACTTCCTTTGACATTGCCTCTCTTTCTTCCAAAGATGCAAAAGCATCTTTGAATCTTAAATTAAAACAAAATCTCAAGCCTGGCACGGATACCAAAGATTACAATTGCCGTGCAATCCATAAATTGAAATATGCACCCACCTGAGGTGTTTCATCTGTTTTAAAACAGGCATAAATAAATACATAAAGCAAAGCAAAGCTTACCCTGCTTTACAGGACAGAACATCATGATGAAAATCAGGGAAACTCTACGTACAACAGTTAAAGAGGCAGAAGACAAGCATATCCTTCAAAAAGGAGGAACAAAGGCATTCCAGAGCCCATACACAGAAGGAGAGAAATTAAAATAGAGATAAATTTAAAGAGCTGCTTGAATGGCCTGCTGAATCGGGGTCTATAGGATGAATCTCAGTGAACTCCATGGGAACTAATGACACCATTCCCATAGGAACAGGCTTGGTCTGCACAGCAGCAGAAGTTAAGTTTTATCCCTATAGAAACACAACATTTTCATGTTTCTTCTGTTCCACTGTGTCATTCTTCTATGTTACTGGCTTGTAGAAAATCAATTAAATCATTTTTATATGAAAAAATTTGACTCAATATTCTGTGTAATGTTTCTACTTAAGTTAAACCGTGAGATTCTGATCCCAAAAGGCCCTTGTGAGGGAAGAATTAACAAAAGGAACGGATTTTCTCTTCCAAGAACAGCACAGCAATTACTATAATATTCACTTCTCTTTCAGACCTCCAAGATCTCTCTCAAAAATTCCCTTTTAGCTCTATTTTAATTAAACTTCAAAAGCCTCAGCCATTTAACTGCATACCTATCAATTCAAAGTGAGAGGAAAACATGTTAACAGACTGATAACTAAAGTGCTTCAGAGTACAGTGATGTGATGCATCTTCCCCGTTTGAATGCTCTTTCTCCATGCTCTGGACGGCACAATCTGCCTTTTTGCCAAGGGGATCAGCTAAGATGTTCCTTTCGGGACTGGAGCTCCTCTCCGTTCCTAAGCAACAGATTTGCATAAGCTGAAGGAGCAAAGAAAAATGCTTTTCACATCATTTACTGGCCAGCCTGATTGAAGTAAAAAACAGGAGAAAGCAAACAGCAGCTGACAGTCCTTTGTGCAACAGATTTGACATACTGCTAAGCTTTCAAAAATACATCTGCGACTGGAATTACAAAAGGCTCAAGAGAAAAAAAGAAAACAAAAATTCCGGCACTGAATTATCGCATCCCAGCACCACACCAAGTCTCAGAAGAATGGCCATATAATAGAAACAATTCATTTAGTATTAAACTCCTATGGGGCCGTGTGGCCCTCATTAACTGCTTTGCCTTGCCATTGGAGGAGTATGAAAATGTAAGGCTAAAGGGCAGACGATCTTTTTTTTTTTTTTTTTTAGAAAAACTCAGCTTCCCAAACTAAAAGCTCTTTGTGTTCAGTCATATGTGAATTTTTCATGCAACCTTCTTCATTAAAGCAGCCTACACTGCTACCTCTCCAGCTTCTGTCCCCTGCAGGGAAACATCACGACGGGCAATCCCTGTCTATTTACACAAGCAATACCTACACTATAACTGTGCAACCAAGGTTTAAGCGCTCAGTGCTACACCAGTCTTACCGCCTCGAAAACCAAATTCCGTGCAGTATTGGATACTTCAGTAAGCAACAGCAGTGCCATTAATGCAACCTAAAAGCCACGCTTTCATGAGTCAGTGCTGTTCTTCCCTCCCACGAGATAACTAAGGTCAGGAGGACACTGCTGCTAACAATGCTGTCACGTAGCTGAAACGGCTCTCTGACACACTGACCACCAGCACTCAGATGACAAGGGGTCACGCTTGTCAAGCAACTATAGACGTTCCTTTCCAGTGTCCTGGATTAATTCAAGCACATTTCCAATGACAGGAAGGCCTGACTCTCTACTATCGCCACAACAGGTTACTAACGGGAACTCTCAGGCTCTTTGGACAAAGCCTACATCAAGACTGGGGAGCCACAGGAGGACAGAATCGCCTTTTTTGATGCCTGACACCAGGTACAGGTCTACTACCTACTCGGTTTTAAAGCATCAGAAAGAAAACTCTGCCACAATTAGAGAACACCATGTAAGCCTAGCACTCCTGTATCACAGCACAAGGCTGGAGTCACTATATTCTTGCCAGCAAGTCAGCACAAGAGTGGGTTTATCTTTCCCTGCCGTGTTGGCAGCCAGCAGAAGCACATGGACGATGCAGCAAGCAATCACCAGGTACTTTGATAGGCAGCCTGGCTAGCGCTATGCATCTGCAGTATCATTACACATCCCGAAGCTTTGAAGAAGAGGTGCAACTTCCGGATGATAAAATGCAAGGTCAAGTGCTATCCCCGTGCAGGAATCTCAAGCACTGTGCAATATACGCACTTCAAAAACAGGAAAGTGATTCTGCTCACCCCCACTCCTTTTATTTGAAAATCCATTACAATGATATGGGAGAAGCCTAACCCTGTAAAGTTTGCCCCAAAGGCATCCCAAGCATGTGAAGGAGGAGGGAAGGGCTGTCACTACAGCTTGGTCTGGAGCATGCAACCCCCTCTGCAATGGCACTCGTGCTACAGGAATTCACAGAGGGCTTTTGCTTGGCTTGTTTCATCCGTGTATCTAAGCCTGAACCCCAAGATATAAACCGCCAATATAAAAATCATCTGCTAGTAGTGGGGCTAGACGGCTGAAGGGGTTTGTGCTGATTTATTAATTAATTCTTACAAAGCTGAGTTAGTTCTGAATGAACATGGGGAAAAAGTATTAATCCAAAACTCACATACATATTAAAAACCCTCCTGCAACATTTGGTCTCTCTCCAGGCTGGAATGAAGTTAAAGATTTAACTGTTGTCTCACTGTAGGTTAGGTGTGCCGGGATCTGTTTTGCTACACTTATCTGCCTCACCCCTCTAATACTCCCTGATATTACGTCTTTTGAGTTGCAGCAACTGCAACTTACATTTTGCTTGTCCTTCAACTTCCAGTTCTTTCTTCTTATTGCTTCCTAACTAACTCCCTCCCCTCCCTTCTCTTTTTCGTGTTCTTCTCCTCTTACCCAGTCCACTCCTCCCCTCCCCTGTTGCTTAACCTTCTTGGTTTGCTGCTTTGGCCCTTTTGCTGTGCTGCTGCTGTCATCTCCTGCAGCTGTACTCAACATACATTTGTCCCATGCTTCTGTTTCTGATCCTTCCCACTGCTGCATGGGTGTGTTCAGAAGCAATGCTACTTGGCATGGCTTTGGCCAGGACTGAAGCGCTTACGGCATGTTCAGCAGTTGTGAAAAGATCTCACATCTGAGCAGAGATAAGAGTCCCAGTGTAAGGATTTTTGCAGAGAACAAGTAATGAAGCTGCGAGAGCAATTGCCACCCCAGAAAGCAGAGGAGAAAGCACGTGCACATGGAGTTAGCCTGGCATCGCTCAGACACAGCACCATTCATCCTGGAGAAAGACCGCTACCGCAAGATTGCTCATGCCCATTCAGCATGGGTTTGGTTGGTTGTCCTTGGTGTTTGGTGTGGGAGGGAATGCTGCTACCTGAATCAAGAAGAGCAAGCCTGTGTGCATATGCTGAAAGAAGCAGTGGATGGCAGGCTGGGCACCAGTCTGTCACATTGCAGGTGCTGGAGATGAGCCACAAAAGATGGAAAGACAGGAACCTGCATCTTCAGATTTCAATCTAAGGAATAACACAACCCCTCAGCCTTAGGCAAACTGTTTATTTAAGCATGTGAGCTCTCAAACTGTGCTTTCATCCCACAAGACTGGTGAGAAATAAAGAAGAAAACATTGTTTTCTCAGGGGAGGGGAGGACAGCACTCCCTTCCTGAGCCCAGTTCCAGACATGGCTGCTCCAGGGTCAGTCTCGCCGCTTCTGGTGGAGCCAGCCCGACAGCAGCCCCTGCCGAGGTCGGGGCAGACCCCCAGGTGTCCCTTCCACGGTGCCTCCATATTACACATCCAGCTCCATCTTACAACACGCCCCCAGTGCCATGGCAGGCATTAATTATATCCAGCAGGTTTTTTCAATGCAAACCTGCAGGTGAAGCTCTGGCTTTGGCACTGGCTTATTTTAAGTTTAAAACATGAACAAAGGCTTCAATAAAAAGGACTCTTCAAAACAGAGGCTGTGCACTGTCATTCCCACTGTTTCCCTCTACCTGAAAGTGTTTACTAAAATCAGCAACAGAAGTCCCTCAACTTTCACTGAAGCAAAAAATGTATGCTGCTTTATCTGGAAAAGAAAGTTTGAAGATATTTTAGGCAAATTTGCACTATTCATGCTTAAAAGCAGCTTTTTATTTCATATCCAACACAGTACAAAAATAATGTACAATTTTTTGCAAAATTACAGTATTAAAAAAGTGTCTTCAGAAGCTGTTATAAAAAGAAAAAACGTACCACCACATGCATTTCATGGAGGAAGGGGAGAATCAGACAAGAAGCAAGTTACAGTTAAATAGTTCTCTTAAAAAAAAAATTAAGGAAATACTGTAGGACAGGGTGAAGGAGAAAAAGGAAATAAGCAAATAGCTTTTAGTTTCTTGAGCTTTCTTTCTCCTCTAAATGAGTTCATCATCTGTAACATTTTATACTTTCATTTGTTATACAATATATGAAAATACGCAGTTTCAGTGAAAATTCATCAAAAGCTTTACTTCCGGTATCACCCAATAAGCATCCACATCTATCTTGAGCAGTGCCATAATAGTTTACCTGAACTTTACATCCAAAATGTGTAATTCAGTGCACTGTCCTCATTGATTTGACATAGGTCAGTGAATCCTCTTAAAATAATTAGAGCTATACTGAAAGAAGACTATAAATCAAGTTCAGGTCTATAGTGCTTTTATTTCCTGCCAAAGTGTCCATGTCCCTATCAGAACTAAAGTATTTTAAAGGGACATACAGCAATACCATATTTTTATCTAGACCCAGGAAACAAATCTCTTGCATACCTCTAGTACGTAAAGGTAAGCATCTCTGAAAGCTCTTTGTACCATTTACACAGCTGGAGCCACTACTTAGCACGTCAACTCTTGGGCCTCATTTCCTAACAAAAAAACCACAGCACTAGTTTTGAAATCTGAGTATTTGTTTCTAAAATGAAAAACGCCATTTAATTTTTTTTTCTTATACTTACTATTGTATTCATTCATAAGATTACTGAGACTCAACCCTGCTAATCATTTGTAGGGAGCATCATCTAGTAAGCATAAATCTACCTGCTGTTTGAAATCTTTTAGCACAGGGAGGAGAGGGGGAATGGCATTTTTTGCTCCAAATGAGTAATCCTTGGCTTTAAAGAGTTGCTTGGTCATTGTACTACCTCTCAACCAACATTCCTGAAAAGCAGACCTGCAGAAACCAGCCCGGCAAGAGGCTTGCTAAGAAGCACACCATTAAACTGAGGAAATCTCCCAATATCTGGTCCAAGCATGGAGAAATCATGCAATTTCACTCCACGAGCAACTGCTTTGTAAACCAGGAGTACTTACAACCCAGGGACAAGGGAGCACCAGAGCCTGCTGCCCTGGCATTTACCTCTTAATGAAACCAAGAACAGAAGCATTAGTTCCTCATGTGTTACCCAATCACCTGAAATAAGAAAAGCTTTATTAAAGTTAGCAGGCAGAACCTCCCCTCTCGCAGAGAACATTCACTTTAAGCTGTGCCTATGCCAGGGCACCTCTCCCAGCAGCACACACACAGAACCACAGAGCAACCATCCAACTGAAGGGCCACCACGTTCATCTTCACTCCTCTCTGGTTATTGAGAAGAGTTTAAGAAGAACCTTGCTGCCTGACTCGGAGGGTTGCAAATCCACACCTGGCAGACCACAGCTGGGTAAGCCCCACACAGGGAGCAGCACTCAACAAGCAACTTGTTTAGCTACAAAGGGATTTCCACCTCAAGAGCCCTCCCCTCAGCTCAGTGCCTCACTGGGCCGTGAGACTGATGCCCCATTTGGGTCTCTGCCAGCAGGAGCAGAGGTCTGGCAGGATGAAAACAGCTACAGAAAAATTTGGAAAGGGACGTGGCAGCAGGGCACAAGCTCTGCTCCCAGCCATCCCTGGGAGCAAGGACGATCACCTCCCAGCCAGGAAGGCTGGGAGAGCTGGGCTCCCTCCCCAGCACCCCCAGCCAGATCTGCTCTCATCTCTGCTGCCCACAGCCTTAAATCACCTCTCCCTTTCTCTAAAAAGGCTACATAGCCCTAAATCCACTTGCTGTCCTGCTGACAGTCAGCCTGAGGGGAGGGGGTTGCTACCAAGGTGGTAAGTGCCCGACAATTATTTGTGCCATACCCGTGTTTACCACCATCCTACCTTTTCCAGTTAGAAGTCACAGATTGACACTTTTCCCCCCAAATACTGAACTGCTCGAGGACAGGATTTTCTCGGCAATGCACACATTTATGAATGCACATATATTTACAGATATAACTGAGGTAGAGAGCAAACAATACATACAGACACAGAGAAAATCGTTAAAGTCCTATGAAGAAAACAAGCTTCAGGGGTTTTTGCCAGCGTGTTTACGAGAGATAAGAAACAGCTACCTAAGAGATTAGTTACCACGTTTTTGGTGTCAAAAGACAGAAAGATTTTCTGCTATTTTGCACCCTCTGCCTTCCCTCTGCAAGACTCATAGAGGCATCATATGTTAATTTTACCACTAGAAAGGCAGGTGATGTGGATTAATGGAATTATATTTAAAACAAGCAAATCAATACACACTCTCAGTTATCAGTACTAGAGAGCAAAGTGTACCCGAGCCCTACAAATGTCAGCTTCTAAGGGCAGATGTATAGTAAAGAAGAATCCTAAACTGATGTCCGTAGCTTAAAATGTAAGTATCATCACCAAGTTCTCAGTAAGTTTTTGCAGGCATACAATCATATTTCACCATGTTGAAATGTCTTTATTTCATGTTACTATGTCAGATCTGCACACACGCACAAGAAAAAAGGACATGCATTCAATGTATTCAAATAACACTGTAGCCAAAAACTAACAAAATGCCCTACAGGAATAAATTCTGCCACAGGCACCACTTGTAACAAATTACATATTCTAAATATCAATAGTTTCCAAATCTGTTATATTTACTAATCCCTCTCTGTATGATCTAACTGAGAGCATGTCCAAATGGAAGCCCAGGACTATTTAAATGAATCACATTCCCAAGTGCAAGCATGGATCCACCCAAACCACTTCACTGGCCTTTCACGCTTGGTTTGTGTCAAACTCCTGCAGCACCCCGAGGTAAACAAGCGCTTAATTTGGTTCAGCAATAATTGCTTACTAAGTTGGGGCTTGCCATAGAAAATACAGCTATTTGAAAATATATAAACAATAAAAATTCAGAAACTTGCAGTGTCACTGTTTCAAGAGAAGCAAAGTCAATCATACAGCTGACTTATGATATAATGATAGCTATGATATAACACGCCACCCAACATTAAAATTTACTTGTTGGTACAGCAAAGGAACCACGTGAAGAACTTCCCCTGAGAACATAGAGCAATGACTGCAAAATGAAACCGTCTTGATGTGCACATAAAATACGTGTGGAAGTTATGCTAAAGTTAATTTTCTCTTGTGTAGCACTGCAAGCAATTCTAGCAGCTTCCAGGCCAAAGAACGAACAAAACTGAATCCAATAAAAGGAGCTTTTTGTTCCATCTTTTTATTCCAACCTTGCAGCTCAAATCCAACCACCTTGAAGCTTCCACCTTAGCCTGAATATCTTGTAAATCTTCAAGAAACAAAAAACAAAAAAAAATCAGATGATTCCGAGAAGAGAGTTATGACAAGATTGTGAAACCTACCCTCAGGAAGGAGCCACCTTCCAAGACACCTCTCTCACAGAATGAATAAACAAAGCACTAACCAAAACTTAGGGAGTATATCAGGCAAACTTTTAACATAAAACACATAGCTGGAACAGATATCTGTCAGTTATTTAATTATGCTTTAAAGTCTGTGTAATGGGTCAAAAGAATTTGCGTGTTCAAGCCCAGGGGATGATTTTCACCTAAGGCAAACTGAAGAAACAATAATTTTGTTAATGACTGCTTTGGATATTGCAGGTACATCATTAAAGGACTACCAGCTTTTCTAAGTCACACATTTGGGAGTTAAGAACTGAAAAGTCTTGATTAATTGTGGAACATTCCCTTTCTTATAATGTAGATTTTTTTTTTAAACAACTTACGTCATTCAGCTCCTCTTAGGTTTAAATACTGTGATATCTATTAAGTGAGAATTTTAAGGTTAATATTGCTGAACACATTTCAAGCACCACTGCACTCTCTTCACCATAACCCTCGACAGGAATTGACCAAACCCAAGGTTTGTAAGCAAAACGAACAGTCTTACTCATCTTCACCAGGGTGGTTTCAAGGGTGCCTTGTTTATTTTTCTAAGTTTTCAAGAAGTTTATTCTCAAAATAAATACATAAATAAATTACGTGTAGCAATCTGAAACCCACAAAAGTACAATTGAGACATTTCATCAATCGTATAATCCTTTACCAAATAAAAAACACCAACAAAAAAAAAATCACACCGAAATAACAGTAAGCTTCTGCAGAGAAAGACTTCTCAGAGGGCAAGCCAAGCAAGCTTTGATGATACAGGGACGAAGCCTTCCTGCTGTACCTCGATGCTGTACAGGCTGCTTCTGAATTCCTCCTCCGCCTCTCTCCCCACAGCTACAGAGACGCTGGCTGCCTACGCCAGCTAGACTTCACAGACCAGTTGTCTGGGAATACTTAAAAGAGCCTTTTACATTAAATCAGGAGGAGCTCAGTGTTTAAAAAGCCAAAAAGAGTTTTTAAAAAACTAGAGTAGGACCTAGATTAAGCCAAGAACCAGAGCACTGAAGTAAGGACTAACAACGCATTTTCAATATATATAGCTCAGAGATACTCAGTCTGAGCATGGAACAGTTTGTATAAGTGCAATAATATAAACATAATCCAGAGATCACAGAATTGTGTTACAGTATTATTAGAAGTTTCATTTTGAAAAACACACTAACCAGCAACACTACCTGTGTACGTGTTCACTAAGTTCATTGTAATAAAGTTATGGCAAATAAGTAACTGGAATGCAATAAGGACCGGAGCTGCTCATTAGCCTAAGCTTTCAATTTCCCACAGTTTACAGCAAAGCATGGTATGACCTTCTAATTAAGGAGAAATTCCCTCAGACAGCTTTCCTCCCCCTCCAACGCAAGCTCTCCAGCCATCACTTCAGGCAGACTGGCTACATCCCACAAAGACAACTTCCTCCTAACAGCTTCCCTGGCACAAACAACCATTTACATGTCTAAATGCTACTCAAACCTGTCATCAAACAGCACAGGAGTGGAAAAAAAAAAACAAAAAACAAGGCAATGAGCACAGACTGAAAGGCAAATACGGTTAGCAGAGCTGCTGATGAACTACAGGAATACTTGGAATGGATGAGGAGAGGAATGGAGCACCTCTCCTGTGAGGACACGCTGAGAGAGTTGGGGTTGCTCAGGCTGGAGAAGAGAAGGCTCCAGGGAGACCTTATAGCGGCCTTCCAGTACCTGATGGGGGCCTATAAGAAAGCTGGGGAGGGACTTTTCACTAGGGCATGTTGTGGTAGGATGAGAGGTAATGGCTTCAAACTAGAAGAGGGTAGATTTAGGTTAGATATTAGGAAGACATTTTTCACTATGAGGGTGGTGAGGCACTGGAACAGGTTGCCCAGAGAAACTGTGGATGCCCCATCCCTGCAGACATTCCAGGCCAGGCTGGATGGGGCTTTGAGCAGCCTGGTCTAGTGGAAGGTGCCCCTGTCCTGGGCAGGGGGGTTGTAATTACGTGATCTTTAAGATCCCTCCCAACCTAAACCATTCCATGATTCTATAAGCACATGTCTGTCTTCATTTCTTTGCTCGTGGGAGAGGGAAGCGCTACCAGATGATCCATCTGGGGAGTTCCCTGCTTACGCTGCTGCGTAAGTTATTTCACAGTTAACATATAGCTGAAATATAGTTATTTCAACAGGATAAAAGTCAACTTCCTCAGGAGGAAATTACTCTGTGTCCTCAGACAGACGCTGGATCATCTCCCTCACCTGAAGAGCAGGATGAACTTCCACAGGCGCTTTTAATTTTTATCCCCCCACCCCACCCCCCTCCAAAATCTAATCCGCTCCCAGACAGCCTACATCTCCCACGGCGTTAGGGACTAAAA
>VXBO01002396.1:167097-232219 GCA_013400135.1 Rhinoptilus africanus
CCCCCGCACCCCCGTGAGAGTCGTCCCTTCCCCCCCCCCCGACCATGGAAAAGTGGCGGCCCGGCCTTATTACTTTCCACAATTTTGGCAGGATGGCGAGGGAAAAGAGCCCCGCGGGACCTAACCTGGAAGCAGCAAAGAGTATCCCGTAGGAAATCATACCCTTTAAAATGTCCTCTAGAGGGTGCACGCCGATCCCTTTTTCGTATCCCAAAGGCCACACTCTTCACTGAAACTAAAAAAAAAATTGGAAAAACAAGATCGGCTGTTGACAGCCTCCCACTTTTTATTTTCCTGTAAAGCACAACACACACGTATATTCCAAGGAGACCTTACAGCAGCCTTCCAGTGTCTGAAGGGGGCCTGTAAGAAAGTTGGGGAAGAACTTTTTACAAAAGGGCATATAGTGGTGGGACGAGGGGTAATGGCTTCCAACTGGAAGAGGATAGATTTAGGTTAGGTATCAGGAAGAAATTCTTTACTGTGAGGGTGGTGAGACACTGGAACAGGTTGCCCAGAGAAGCTGTGGATACCTCATCCCTGGAAGTGTCCAAGGCCAGGCTGGATGGGGCTTTGAGCTGCCTGGTCTAGTGGGAGGTGTCCCTGCCCAAGGCAGGGGGGTGGAACTAGATGGTCTTTAAGGTACCTTCCAACCCAAACCATTCTATGGTTCTATACACTCGCTCATTTTAAACTTTGCTTACCTTGGTCCATGGAATGTTCTCCCATTTAAAGTTCTGGTTTTTCTTTTATTTCTTCGAGATTCATCTAACAGATTTGAAGCTGCACCACAAAGTGAAACTGCCAGCTCTTTTTCACTAAAGTTCCTCAAGATTGTTCTTTCCATCCAATACTTTATGGCAGACCGAATGCACAAACCTACTATATGTAGGGGTTACAGTGAGCCGAGTGCATGGGAACTTCCCAACAATTTTTCCACAAAGCCTATTTGCTTGTATTTGACTGCTTTAGCACATCCAGCATTTTATTTACTCTTGAAAATCCTCTCTGATCATCAGCAAACTACAAAGTACGGCTGCAGCAAGCAACTTTAAGTCTCTGTTTTCAACAGCTGTTAGTAGGACGCTGTCCCATTAATGATTTTTGTGCTGAGAACAGAATAATTAGTCCTTCATCTATTGTTTTTTTCCAAACAAATTTCCACTGTATTAAGTTTCCTTAAATAGCCTTTTTGTACTAGCATCTACAAGGCGGCCTTTGGAAAGTAAGCATAAATTGCTAAACCCCTTAATTCTCATTATTTCGAGTAGTCTCTAATCCAAGTCTCTAATCCACCCATTCACTGTCATCAAGAATTCCCACCGCTTGTGGAGAATTATGGATCATTTCAAAATGTTATTGTTACCATTTCATCATATCACAGGCACATCTTCACACTCATATTTTCCCCAGGGAAGCAATATAGTCTTCTCTGTGAAACAATTTATTTTCTAGGATGTGGCTCTTCCTTCTCTCACCGTTTGCATATATTTGTAAGTCTTTTGAGTGCATATACCAAATAAATGCATTTCCCCCATCACAGCTCCTTATCAGCCTAGCTTCCAAGCCCAGCTCAGACAAAACTGTAAAACACAGCCAGAGCTGGATGCTGCCGTTTCTAAAGTGACTGTTTAGCGCAATCCATCCCACACCCTTTTCCACAAACCCTGCTTGGGGCAACGATCTCGCTGAAGTAAAGAATAACTCACCTTCATAATGCAGGGTCGGTTTTGTTTCCTTGTCCTGGGTAGGTGCAAATTCAGAACAGCCTTGTCTTAGTGCAGCCACTTGGCCAACACCAGCAGCGAGACCTCCATTATCAAGCCGCGGTGGAGCAGCAAGGACAGGGAACTTGCTCCATGCAAAGCCAAAAGTTCCCAGCGAGATCTGGTGAACAGGAGCTTGACCCCAGACGGGTGACGCTTCACAGTGCTCCTGTGCGAGACTGCCACTGCAGCTCCCGTCCCTGCCGAAAGCCACCTGGTGCCAGGAGCAGACGCTTTGCATGAAAGCAAGAAGCAGCCGACAGGCACCATGCTGTCCTAGTGATGATAGCTCGTCCTGAGGATTTGGCTGGTGCCCCAGGTCTTGCTGTGCTCCTTCTACAGGAATTGAGTGGGCGAAGGAGCGACTTCCCCCATCAGAGGGCAATCTGCTCTTTATCGACATTCCCATACTCAAGCTTATAGCTATCCATAAGGTCAGATAAAAAAAACATATTGATGATAATTGATGATGACATGCAGCTAGTCATGATTTGTGCTGCTTTCCTATGATTTGATATTGGAATTAGAGTACAATTGCATTCTACCATCTGGATGTCTATGTTCTCATGTAACACGAGGCATGCTTATCAAAACTATTTTGGAAGAGCCCACATCACAGCCTTCCAGCTGCCTAACTTAACTCTGTAGTGCCTCCGTGACTCCCTCCTCTCTCCCCTTTTGTGCAATTTACACACTGCAGTAACAATACTTGATTACAGGGGTTCAGCAGGCCTCCATGACCTGCTTCTCCCTCTACCATATCACCCTCCTTAGCCATCCTTGCCCCACTGAATGTGGGCCTTCCAGGCCTAGCTAAAGATGTATGTATCTACACAGTCCTCATCAAGCTATTAACTGATCTCCTATCCACAGGAAGATCGGTGTGGTTTTTATGAGACCAACGGCTAGACTTAGAATCACAGACAGCCCTTTCTTGAGTGGTATTTATTTAAACCTAGTATTTAACCCATGTCTGTCAACGATCTTTAGTGAGATCGTAACACTAATGTATCATGCTCCTGGTAATTTATGTACCTTACACCTACACCAGATGAAGATCTGATAAGCTTAATGCAACTGTCTGAAGATAAGCTAAAGCCTTTGTTCAAGATATTTATGAAACCATGACAGGCAATGGCCACAATGACCCCAAGAACAGGACATCATACAAAACTATATAGAAAGAAAATAGGTAATTGTCTATAAATCAAGTTAAAAAATCAAATCCAACCTCTGGCAACTTATCAGCCACCTGTCTGTACTCTAAAGGACTTGACAAGATTTTTCTGCACAAGTCAGCACGGATTTCATCTTGTGTCAGACGTGGCAAATGGTTTAAAACATAGGAAGGCTACGAAAAGATTATATGCTTCCACACTACATGTAGCAAATGCTTTGTTTTAGCTCTCAGGAGGAGACAGGCACCTGTGAGAAGGGCACAGCACTTGGGAGAGTTTAAGCAGAAAACAGCAGCTGTCTACAGGTCTCAATGAACAGCCAGCTCAGAAGGTGAGAACCTGCCCAGGGCAAGAAGCCTGACCAGCTACATAAAGACGTAACTCCTACCGTTGCTACAGCCAAGAGCTCTCTGCTTCACAAGGCCTCATGCAAATTGCAAAGTGATCTGGTCACCCGTACCTACCCCTAACTCCTGGGAAAACCAGATTCCTGTCCCTGAGAGCATGTCTGCTGCCAAGAGCGGAGCTGCCAACAGCCAGCGTGCTGCACATTCATAAATAACAGTTAGCAAGTGATGAGACGTGCAGCTCTCCGCTTCTGATTTCCCTCCTAGTGCTGAATGCCACTGCCTCAAATGGATCTGAGCAAGCAGGGTTTCCTAGTTCTGCCTTCCAGCTCCCCAAGATGCTAGGCAAACGTCCTGTTCCTAACTCAGAGGGATTTAACTCTTTATCTGTAAAATGGGGCCATGTGCCCCCACCCTGCTCTCCAAGAATGTGTCATACTGTGTGGCCAACCACGCCAGAGTCCACCCACCAACTACCTGACAGACGTGAACAAGCCTTAAATCCCTTCTTGATTCTAATATAAATTACATTCATTTTGCTCATGCAGGATACCAGAACAGAAACTAGAGCACGTATGTTAGGTACTTCATCCCACCCACTCTCCACCCCAGCCCTGCCCTCCTAACGCTGGTAACTTTATTAGTTATCCAGACCCAAAGACCAGGGATCCCCTACAGCCTTCCCAGCAACAAGCCACTACACAGTCCAATAAATATGAATTGTTATCAGCGAGGAAAGGTTTTACTGTCAGTGTGCAAAAAAGTCTAAGAGGAAAGCTGGAAAATTTGTAAATCTCTACAGTTAATACGATGTAAAACATCAGAGGGATTTTATTTTTATATTTTTAATCAGCCTGCAATTTAGAGATGCTGTCTTTCATTCATGCTACCACAGAAACTGTGCAATCAACAACTGCTTGTTAAAATTTTTTTATACAAATAGCTTGACACAAGCAAAGGTCCTGAAGGACCTAGTGGTTAATTAGGTGTTATTAAAACTAAACAGCAAAGTAAGGAGCGGAGAATTTACTAAATCTGTAGTAAAATGTGGCCTAGAGATTACAGAAGCCCACAGGAAGGAAAAGGATAAGGAAGAAAGTACTGAGCCAGATAGATAAGGACTTCTATGCTGCAACCTTTGTTTGAGTGCATCCAGAAGTTAGAACAAAATAAAGGTGGAAATGAACTGTAGATGAAACTGTGACAGCAACCAATAATGAAGTGTGTTCTTTTCCAAAGAATCTAGACAGCAGACATAACATCTTACTGTGAATGTTATAATCTTCTCTAATGCCGCCTAACCAAATCCTTACTTTTAAGCACACAGATCCATGCTTGCTGCTCCACTCATATCAGCGCTGCTTTATAAAGCCATTCGCTTCTCCTTTGTACATCATTTAAGTACTTATTCTCATGTTTCAAAAAGCCAAGCAAGCCTTTTTGTGCCTTAGCATAAAATAGAAGAATATGGTTGAGACCAGGATCTAAACAATTTTCTGTTCCTAGATTCAAGTTTCCTAGGATGAGAATCATCTGGCTATGACTACCGACCAGATTATGCCTCTTCAATAATTCATTGAAACATCTTCTCCATAAGGAAGAATAATTATTTTATAGTTTAAAAAAATAATTTCTTATTTTATGCCTTTTAGATCAGACATATTTAGGTGAAAGCACATGCCTTTTGTCATTTAAATACAGACCAGCCTTTTGACGTTATGAAAGCAACAGCTACGAGCGTCAACTAAACAAAAAACAAATTCCCTTGACATTTTAAAATCTGCCACCTAGTGGGCTTTTTCAAAAATACGGTTTAAAATTAGAAGATACCTTCTTAGAAGCTTGAAAAATTCAGTTTCTGCATGCTTTGCTGGGTACTTTATACTTTCCTTTAGGTAGACTTGACAATTTACAAGTGATAGACTATGACAGAAGCCCCTTAAATCTATACACACATGCAATAAATCAGTATTTCTACCATCGTATTTCTAACATCTCTGCTTTTGCTTACTGTGCAAGTAAAGCAAAGTCAAATGCTAAGAGGAAGAGTGTCCAAAAGTTAAGATTCAAATCAATTCAGAGATAACTCATAAAAACGGGAATTTGGAAACAGGGTCAAAAAATGACCAGAAGGAACAGACCCAGGACAGAAACCAAGTAACAACACTTCTCTGTAAAGAAATCAGAAAAGGTTACAAGGAAATTTGAGCAAATAAATAGCTAAAATACCCCAAACCTCACAAAAAGCCTTTGGGGGTTTTTTTTCCGAACAGGTAAATAGCCACTCTAACTACTGACAGGGGACTGATGAAAAGGTGACACCCCAAGGCATGCACATTAATGGAAAGGACTTATTTTTTCAGTGGTTCTGACACAAGAGAAAAAGATGCCATAAGACAGACTCATTCAAGGGAATTTGTCAGCTGGCTATTGCGGACACGCAAAGAGCTACGCATGGAGGATGTCCGTGACTAGAATCGTCCAACACTGCCAGAGCTTGATTTTCCACTGTGCTTTTGTGACAACCCAAGAGCAAACAAATAGTGGAAGTTGGCTGAAAAACAGCATGCAGGCATCACCCATCTCCAAAGTGCACAGAAGTCTCTCTGCAGAATGCAAGGTTAATTCCCAAGCAGGAAATCGGGTAAAACCACAAATTCTTTCACTTGCATGGGGTCTTTCAAATAAAATAAGTAAAATCTGCAAAGGGATTTACTAGGAATTACCGTTTCAACAACACGAAGGATCTTCTTCCCAAAATTAGCTAATATTACCCAAGGTAAGTCTATGAAAAGTAGTAATGTCACTGAAGGCAACCACTGTATTGAAAGGTGAAATAAAGCAACCACTTGTTAGATTTTTAAAAGCACAGAGTACAAGACATACTTATACTCAAAAAAGTAATGAATCACTGAATTTCCTAGTACAAGTATGCCCTTTAAAGCTATCAGTTTGCTATTCAGTTTTACTCTGCACGACCAAGAAACATTTAAAGAACATACACTGTCTCTACATGCAATAAATAACACGGAATTTCATCAGTCATGGTAAACTAGAAGCAGAAATTACCTTTGTTAATAGGTGTCCACCCAGCACAAAAAACATCCACTTGAAAGAGTGTGTCATGTGGTAGCAAAGGATAATGCAAACACAATGTTCTCTAAGGCAAAGCCTCTACTCAGTCAAACAAAAAAGAATACGCTGTAGGGCACCAGAAAATTTCCCAGTGTTTCAAAAAAAATATTTCTTTTTCCTGAAAACATTTTACGGCTAAAACTTAGAAGAACCTTTTCAGATCTCCTGTTCAAACAAGAACACCAATATTCATTTTTATATAAAGTAATCATTAGTTCACAGCAAAAAAACACCCAGTTTCTGAATGTGAGCCATACAGTGTTACAGTTTGTAGTAATATACTTCATTTACGTTGCAGAAACAGCCCTCAAACTTTCAGTTACCAACTGGATTTCAGCAGAAGCACACACAATGGTGAAATTCCAATTACTAAATCTTTTATTTATTCAAACAAATAAAGAGGTAAATGGCTATGACTGATTTCCCTTCCTAAATGCAGGTGTACTGATGTCAGAATTACAGAGAAACTTCCACAGGGAGGAGACAGCGCAAGTCATCTTGTGCGGAACACATTCCACATTTACTTCTCTAGAAATGTACCCTTCCATATTACAATCTACCACTTTTCAAGAGATGAGCTATTAGATATAAGCCTTTGGCAAACAAACCTTAGGAGCAGAATGGCCAAGTCATATTTGACCACTTCTGAAACATCTCAACAATCCAATAGTTAATATATTACACACTGTGATCTTGATCCTACTTAGACAGACAAGAGTTACCGCTAAAATTAGTAAGCATCTGATCATTTGACGTAAAAAAAAATACTGGCATTTTATAGTGTGCAATAATCCATTTTCATGAGTTAATCTTGTATTTTTTAGATCAGCTTATTGTAACTGGCCTAACTTCCCAAAGAGTTCTTAAGAACCATTAAGCAAATAAGATTAATGCCTCTTAGCCTTTCTTCAAAGGAAAAAAAGGCCAAATATGAACACAACGAACCTTTTGAATAGTAAGAATTGAGTCACACCACTCCACATAGCCCTGTGACCTATTCACAGCTGCAAAATCAATGGAAAAAGTAGATCAGCAATTATTCATAATTTAAAAAAAAAATCCTTTTTACAGCATGAAGTACATTTTATGTATTTTCAAGTAAGATTGTTCACACAGGATGAATTTTACACTGTACATGTTTTTTGATGTTGAAGTATATACATACAGAGAAAAACACTGCCACAACCAATACACTTAAATACCTGTACATTATTTACATTTTAAAATATTCCACACAGCTCCAAACAGCTGGTGTCATTTAGCTATGCACATTTCAAACCAGAGTGTAAAATGCTTACAGTTTTTTTAACACGGGAATTTCAGCATAAATGCTGCTTTCAGTTCTTTAGTAATTCAACGGATTCAGGTGTTAGCTTTGTTCCATGCCAGCCATCAGTGACAAAGCTAAAGATTCCACTGCAAACCAAGCCAGGAAAAAAGTAGTTAATATTTGCATTTGCAGCAGTCCGCAAGTATTTGTTGCAATATTCAATTCTGTAGTTTAAAAGGAAGATACCAATTTATTTTTTTAAATTGTAACACCTAAGGATTTAAAATGGTAAGGCATTATATGAATCTCTGACAGCTTAGACAATATTGCACTGTTTTTATCATTAGTTAGCCATTAGTTACGTCAGGTGATAAGAACTGGTACGAAATTAGCTCCTTTGTTTGAAATACTAACTGCTGTACACAAAAAAAGAATAAAGGTTGTGGGGGGTTATGTGCCGTAAGCCATTCCCACAGATGGCTCTTGCAGACTGAGTAGCAGCGATGTCAGATACTACCTCTTTTAGAAACCCATTAGAACATGCATCTACATCCCAGGTAACCCCGTTCAGCAGGTGCTCCCCTAACTCAAACAGGAACTGATTAACAATTTAAGCTAGTATCAGGCTGCAAGTAGAAACCAGACATGTCTTCTGCTGTTTCTACTACTGAGGAAGAAAATTGCAAGAGACGGGCAGGGGCAGAGCCAGAGCCAAGAGCTCGTTGCAGCTGAGGCACCATACTCTAAAATTTTATCTGTTCAACATATATCACAGCTGTCATCCAACAACAAGAAGAATGCTTTTCTATGCCCTCCAGAACTTAGTTTAGTTCATTTGTTTAGAAAACTGCTTAGCTACATCAGCATCCCTTCATCAAGAAAACAAGTAAACTGAAGATAGCTGCCATAAAAAAGAACATAACAAAAATACTCTAAAAAATAATGAAGTTAACAATAAGAATTAAGGCTTCATGTCCGTCTGCAAATACCTCACAAAATGAGGTTCTTTAGGATGCACTGACAAACATTAAAACAGAGTAAAACATAAATACAGTCCTAGTAAAGCTTGTGTCCCAGTAAGTGCAGGTTTGTGAAAAGCCTCATGTACTTACAGTGAGGAAAAGAGCCTCGACAGACAGCTTTGTTGAGAACAGTTACAAGAAACATGTGACAGTTTTTAAAATCAGATTCCATCTTCTCTATGGATTCCATCCTACAAAACAGTGTAACAGAGGAATGCTCAACAGACTAGCACTATGTTATCTTCAAAATAGGACCACAACTTCACAGTAAATCACAGAATGATAGCAGTTGGAATGACAAAAGTAACCTTTGCATAGCATTCTGGCTTGCACTTACAGTATTTCAGTTACGCCTATGTATACTATTTCTAGAAAACCAAGGCAATTTTGACAGGAGCATCTGAGCACTATCACAATAGCACTAATAATTTTCTCATCTTGGAAATCTTCGCAGTGGCTAGGAGGAACTGTGTGCTTCCAACTGTCAACTATTATTCCCATGCAATTTTATATTTCAAGACAGTCTTTCCTGGCCCCTGTTGCCTCAGAGCTCCCTGGGGTAAACCTACACTGCCAAATAAAATAGGAATACCCACCCTGTTTAACTATCAGCTAATTCTTGAATTCCACTTTGGCGTGTGCCAGCTAGAGCTCACTAGAGGAGGGAAAAGATGTAGTTCACAACAGTCACTCCTTTCCTTTTTCCCCCCTTTCCCAGGAGGATGTAAATGATGCTATATCAACTATGACCTTTTCCTGCCACAACCAAGAGCATGCAAACACATGCCCTGAGTTTCAGTCTTTACCAAGAGCCTTAACAAATTATTTTTGACACTTCGAATCGGAAAAGCACTCCAAAAATAGCAAGTTCCTAATGCCACAGGAGAGTGAGATCCAAGTTCTAGGTAGCATCTGTGCCAAAGAGAATTAGTTGTGAAAAATATGGATGTGAGCCAGTCCGCACCAGCTGGCCTCAGGGCCATAGATCAAACCCTGAGTGTTAGACACAGCCTTGGAGACTTGCCCACTGTCATTCATCCTTCAAGCAGCAGGTTACACAAGCAAAAGTATGAAGTACAAATTGGGAAAGGAATGGCTGGAGAACAGCCCTGCAGAAAGGGATCTGGGGGTGCTGGTCAACAGCAGGCTCAGTAGGAGCCAGCAGTGTGACCTGGCAGCCAAGAGGGCAAACCACATCCTGGGGTGCATCAAACACAGCGTGACCAGCTGCTTGGAGGTGATTAACCCGCTGTGTTCTGTGTTGGTGCAGCCTCACCTTGAGTGCTGCGTGCAGTTCTGGGCCCCACAACTTAAGAAGGACGTGAAGGTACTTGAATGCATCCAGAGGAGGGCAACAAAGCTGGTGAAAGGGCTGGAAGGAATGTCCTGCAGGAAGCAGCTAAGGACTCTGGGTTTGCCTAGTTTGGAGAGAAGGAGGCTGAGGGACAACCTCATGGTTCTCTACAGCTTCCTGAGGAGGGGAAGAGGAGAGGGAGATGCTGAGCTCTTCTCCCTGGGATCCAGTGATAAGATGCGTGGGAACAGTTCAAAGCTGCACCAAGAGAAGTTGAGACTGGACATTAGGAAGCATTTCTTTACCAAGAGGGTGGTCAAACCCCAGAAGAGGCTTCCTAGAGAGGTGGTTGATGGCCCAAGCCTGTCAGTGTTTAAGAGGCATTTGGACAATGCCCTTATTAAACTTTTGGTCAGCCCTGAATTGGCCAGGCAGCTGGATTGGGTATCATTGTAGATCTCTTCCAACTGAACAATTCCATTGTATTCTAAAAAAATCGTATCTTATTTTTAATCTTCTCTAAGGGATGGCACAGAGAAGAGCAAGTGATTCACAGGCCAACACATTAATCTTATCTTGTAGTTACAGGTGGGTTTCTAACGTCAATCATGGCACATAAGGAAGTACACATCTTTCCTAAAAATACCAGCTACAACACACATCCCAGGTTGTTTCTACAGAAAACGTACTATAGGAAAGGACAGACCAAAAACAATTTCAGAATTTACCAATAGTACAAAATCTGAGCATTTAAACTAGTGGAATCAAACATTCTGCATGAAAATCTTGACTCCAAAGTCAACGGCAGAACTTTCATTGACTTCAACAGCTTCACATTTTTTCCACAAATTTTTTTTTACAAAGGCTTGATAATTTGGACAGTCTATACTAGAAAAATAAAGAGGGTCAGAGATTACATTTAAATTATTATTTTTTTAATGAAAAACTAAAGTGTATTGCCTTTTAGAATGAAGGCCAAACTAAATAATCCCACTTTTCATAAACCAATTAATGAATTGTCAGCATCTAGCTGCCTACAATTTTAAACCATCACCAGGGAACATGATCATAAACCAAACCTATGAACCTCTCATTTTACCATTACTAACAAATATGAAAGAAAAGAAAATTCTCTTTGTTGATATGCTCTAAAATCTTTTCAAACACATAGAAGTTATATATTGGCCAGCTTTTTAATTAGAAAATACTGAACGTACACTGACACAAGTGCATGAAACTTCTTAGGTTCTATCCAAAATAAATTTAACTTTTGCTAAGGAATAGCAATTAGCCTCTGGTGTTTGCTGAGAAGTCCTGTTATTTCACACGAAAAAGTATCTAGAAATCATATTCTGAGCTGTGAAATTATGACCATGTAGAATTTTAGGTGCATATACTTACTTCCAAGCCCCCAAACCAGCCTGCCAACGGTCTGCAAACATCAGTACTAAATTTAACACTTTCATTATGGCTTCTTTCACAAAGCTCACCTAGAATAACAATTAAAACAAAAGGAGTAACCGTCAGAAATTCATTATTAAGAATAATTATTTTCATTATTAAGCTGCAATACAAAGGTATCTCATGCCATTTAATCTGATCTGTAAAAACAATCTCCTAAGTATAATGTGATTCTTCAAAATTTAAGATCTGTTTTGTATTTGCCCTCTAATTTGTTTCATGGCTGACTATTTCAATGAGGACTATGCACAGACGGTATGCTGGATAAAAAGCTACAATGCTATCCATGTACCTGCATTTCCTGCCATACCAGTATGTATAATCCTCATTACATTACCAAGCCTCAGTTTGTTCAAATCCTCTCATTTCTTAAAAACAAATGAGTCACATAAAATCCAATATAAAGAATTGAATTTTATCTTCTCTTCTTGATAGAATTGAGCTGAGACTTGCAAGGGAAACTGGATCTCAACGTTAACTCTGGAAAAGCTACGATTTCCTCAAGAGTACCTATATATTGCTTAGTATGTATGAAATGCAAAACAGACAGCATAATTAGTATTAAACTACTTTCTTGTCCTGCTAAACTTAATATCACATATGCCAACTTTTTTACCCACCTTTTCTCTCAGTAGGCAGCGATCGTGGATTGTGGATAGATATCTGTAGTGAATCTTTATCAATTGATCTAAATCTTTAGCTTCTTCTACCTGATGCTGAAACTCCAAGCCTGTACTGTGAAGAATCTTAAGAAGATTACCATAGCTATTAAATTCCATGTTCCACACAAATGCTTATGACTCTCTTTCTATTTTTTATAAAGAGCCTAAAACTGACAGATTCATTCACTCTTCCCTCTCAAATTTTAGGCTTACCCTCCAAATTACCATCAATATAGCAAAAAAAAAAAAATTGAGTTCTTCTCATAACCACATAATGACATTCCCCATATAAATAGGAATAATACTGCCATTGCACAAGGGCAAACAGACCATCCTTGGGGAGCTGGAGTATATTCATTTTAATATATTAATTATTAATTAAAGGCAAAAAAAGCAATAGTAGAGCAGATATGAATCTACAGGCATTGCCTTTATATTTGAGAAGTCATGGATACACTTTCGGATCTGTGTACTAGAGATTTTTGAGAAGGATCCATTTAACTAAAATGTCTGTAGTAACACTTTTATAAACATAGTAGCTCTTAAGAGAAGAACAGCTTAGAGAAACCCATTTTTACATGGCTGCGCTTCAGTCATCTAGCACAGCCGAAAAAGAACTAATAATAACCAAAGATCAGTCATATCCATGTAGAACTTCTAAAGCATTTTTAAAATTACTGATTTAAAACTGCCAAGTTAAAACTGAAATGTGTTTAGCTCAAGATTATTTTTATATTTTAAATGAAAATGAATACTGCATCCCCAGTTACAAGTTCATAAGTGAAACTGTGATATAGGACAAACCCTAGTCATGATGTAGTTGTGCAGGCTGTTAACAAAATGCATAAGTTTCACTCTTAAGAGGAACATGCGATGTATTTGTTGTTTTATACTTTCTGTTTGTGGTCCAAATAGAGGAAGCGTTCCTTGTTCTAATAAAGTTCCTTCCTTAACCTGTGGGGTTTCTGCAGCACAGACTAGTTCTAAAAAGAAAAAGCAAGAGTATTATATTGAAGTGCTTATGAAGACAAACTAGCTAAATTATTACTTAAAACTGAAATTTTTTATTTATTATTCTGCACACAATACTGATAAAAGATTTTTCTTGCAATTAAGATGTGTTATTAAAATATAGCAACCGTACAGTTTGACAGTTTGATAAATACTAAAACAGGAAATGCTATTTAAGAGCTAAAGGTTATGTGAAAAAATAAATAAAAAAAAGATTAAAAAAATACTCTACATTGCAAATAAATGTGTATACTATCTCCACAAAGGGGGAAAGACTTAAGCACAAAGCCATACTCATAAAGTTTAAGCAATAAAAAACCCACATATGTGTAGGAAAAGAATTACTTAACTGATGCACAAAACATAGATGAACCCATCAACTTTCTAATTTGTTTTTCTAGGACATGAAGTGTGCATCCACTTTATATCTGACCGGAAGAATATAAACATTAACCTGGTGAAGGAGACCCTAAGAGATCTCTTTCTACAATCCTCAAATATTTAAATTGCAGCTCAGTTGGGAATACATGCTCTATCTAGTATTTTTTTTTCATCTCGTTTTCTTAACTTGTTTGTAAGGTATTGCTCAAAAACTTGGACTATACATAAAGCAAAACATTAGGGCGTAGTAGATAGACCTTCTTTCAACAGCAAGGTCTGAAGAATGAAGTCACAAGTTTCCAATTTAACTGACTAGACCTGAATCAAAGAGACAAAGGAAATGCATGAATAGTGTTGTCCCTGAGGTTGAAAAGAAGTTAAAATCACGCCCTGCTTAATATATCTAATTTGCAAAGCTAATAGAGATAACGATTTTATAGAAGGAATCAAAATTCTAACTGGTTTATACTACTTACTGCAGAAAGCAGCAGACTGTTTATACCCTTAGATCACCAAACAAGTTTTTAGAGTATCTTTCATTGAAGAAGTTTCTTACCATCAAATCGTAAAACATCGAGACTATACTTGGCCCACTTTATTTGGAGCAAGAGCAGAAAAACTTGATTGTAAATTTTTTGGCACTCTAAGCTTATAACTATATCCACAGGCCAAGGAACCTAAGAAAAGGAAAGGATAATCAAGAGAGAAAGTGTAAGTCACTTTAATACAACATTTAAAATCTGTTCTAGAGTAAGAATTAGAGCAATATTAAATCACTACCTTGTAACTCAATGTCAAACCATCTAAGGTGTGGACAGGGAGTTTCTTCTTTGCTGTATCAACACTTTCAAATGATATAGACAACCTATGCAAGGAAACAAGTGATATAATTGGCAATAACCTGTTTTAAATCAGTGGTTTGTTTCGTTAACTGGCTGATTTAACCTGGGGGACTTGAGCAGAAGAGATGACAACAGCTCAAAACTTCATTAGAACAGATTCTTTTAATGATTACGCAAAAATTAGTATTGTGCTGTGCAAGTTAAGTACATTAGCATAGGCAAGTGTGAAAGAAACATAATTAAACTATATTTTGCAGGATTTTGCATGTTACCTTGTACTGTCCTCTGGATAGCGTTGCCCAACTGCTTCTTGAAGTTGAACATTTAAGAAAGCAACATTCTGCCATGTTTCCTTTTCTCTAATTTTGTCAAAAATAGATGTATAGAAGTCATACATGGTATCTCCAGCTTCAAGTAAGAAAAAGTTTCTCATTGCCTGCAAATATTCTACAAGCCTAAAGAGGAACAAGCATATAACACTTCCTCAGTCTTAATCATACAAGTGCAATCAAACACAACTGTTACAGAAACACAAATCTTAAAAACTCTTCACTACACGAACTCAGTATTGAACACAAACTTAGTGACACCCACAGTAAATCCTTTGCTTGACCCTCAGATGGCATTCACATATGTTCAAACGAAACAAAATAACAGAGCCATTTTTTTCCTGTTAGCTTGAACAGCCCCACTAACTTCAATGGAAACGCTCATTGTATTCAGCTATCTTATGTGCTAGGCAATTCTTGGAAATAGCTTAGAGCTTGCAAATCCCACCCCTCTCCTGAAACAGGACTTCAGGAAGGAGATGGAATTTTAGGGAGAGTTCTGTCTAAGAAGAGACTTTAATATGGAGCCCCAAAAAATTATGATATGGACTTTCATTTTCTGATAAAGTAGGAAGAGTTGTAGCAGTACTATTCTTCTAAGAACAGTGACTATAAATGCAGTATTTCAGACAGATTAAAAGCATCACAACTTATAAACATCTGAAAAGTAAAAGGAATAGGCCATTTTAGTCTAAGTAGAAGAAAAATATTGCATAATATTCTTTTGTCTACTCTAAGTTTTATAGTATAACTCAATCTCATATTAAACAAATATATTCTCGCTTCCTAAAATTTGTCTCCCAGTTTCAAATGAGAACACTATTAAAAGCACTCTTTGAAACAATTTCCCTGTTGAACATCTACTGCAGACAAATGATAGCTTTGCTATGGGTTTAAGCTAGACGAGGTTTTCACCAGGGATTCTATCATGTTAGATCCCCCTTTTCCTCCTTAATGATTTTATTGTTATTATCAAATTAGAGCAGAAACACAACATAAATTTCCACCTTTTAGCATATGGCATATCATTGGTAATTAAAAAAAAAAAATTAAGGAAAATCAAATCTACTTTCTTACCTATAATCCTTCTTTAAAGTTTGCATTAGATTACCACAGCATTCCAAGTATTGCTTGTCTATGTGTGGGTAAAGGCAAGACCTCAGCGTCAGTTCAAAAGTCTGGCAGGTCACCGATTCTGAGGATCTATCCACACAAACATCTCCACCAGTAAACTTCTCGTGAAAGTCACTCTGTTCCAAATATAATCTTAAAAATAAAACAAACTACTTAGAGAAGGTTGATAACTTACACAATATGTAAAACCAAAAATGTCATACCTTCAAAGACTTCAATCAAAATTGGATCCTTTGCTCTAAAGTACATAGTGTGGAAGTAATAAAAGCTGTTTCATAACTATAGTACATATTAAGCCTATTAAGTGATCCTTCATACCGGTTTTGTATGACCAGGCATAAGAATACCAAAAAGGATGGCATATGGTAATTACATAATTGCTTAAGGAATAATTCTGAAAAAAACAACATCAATTTCAAACACTATACAGCCTAATAAACAAATCCATTAACATAGGAACTTTTAAAACTATAGCACTCATATACAGCAGTCAGATGAAATTCCCAGGAAAGAAAAATAAAAACAAAGAAACAAAGTAAAAATCTGAACAGCAGCAAAACCTAACAACAACAAAACAACAAGCCAATACATTAAAAAAATTAAAAAAAAAANAAAAAAAAAAAAAAAAAAAAAAATAAAAAAAAAAAAAAAAAAAAAAAACAAACCACCACCACGAACACAGAGAATTGGTTTGAGGCACCTTAAATATAGGGTGTCAATATATTATCTGTTGTATTATGTCATGGAAGGAGAGTATCTGCAGTCTACATTTGGTAAGTTTAATTATTTTGTCGCAAAAAAGATTTAATTATAATAATAATTTGTAAAAAGCTACTTGCTAGCTGAATCCATCGTAAGAGGAAGTCCAGCCTGTAGCAGCTATCGCCTTGATAGACTGGATGAGTCAGACATAAAATTAATTTATCAATTCTGACAAACAGAATAGTCCCAATGAGCAAGGGAAGTAATAGCCTTATCTACTATAATTATGGTTTTTTTAAACCAAATTCCTCCTAGGATTGAAATGAAAACATGAAAATCACCAACTAGTTATTAGGAAAAACATAAGTAGCTATTTCTTACTTGAAATCACAAAATAAGTATGATTTTCAGAGTTCGCCTTCCCTGCTAATTTCCAAGACACTAATAACCTCTATATGACTTCCCTCGTTATGAAGAATTTTTATGCAATTAAGGTGAATTCTGAAAGGCTTTTAAAGTTAAATTATTACAGCACAGCACAACTGAAGCTGCATTCTTTAAAGAACATACTTGGTGCAAATCAAAGACATTGTATACAAATTTCAAGCAAATACATTCAAAAGTTTAGATTTTACAACAGCATTCACTATTAAAACACTTATTTGCTAAAAGCCTGTTGTGGTAAAGACTATTTCCATTTTCTACACTAACAGATGTGAGTAGGAGATTCTTCATTGATTTTAATTGTTTTTCTTTAACTAAGCATAAGGGTAGTGTTTACTTACGCTTCTGTCACCAATTGTTCGTGCTCTTCTTTATTCTGCCCTCACTTGTTTTCAGCAGCAATAAAAATTTGGTCTACCAAATGTCACCAGGCATTTGCTCTCAACAACAGACATTGCTCTCAACAACACAGCGGGAAGATCATTCATTACCTGGCAAAATTAATAGCCAGCAGTGGGTCGTGGACATCATCCAGTTCCAAGTGTCTTTCTGCTATAGACTGCATCTTTATCAGGCTCTGCTTTGTGGCCTGCTGTTCTGTAATAATATTGGGAACAGGCTCTTCTCCATGCCGCAGGCGAGACTGCACCGATTCCAAGAACAGCGTATACAAACTCTTCCGTTCAGCATCTAAATTGGGCAACATATTCCATGGTAAGATTCTGTCCTAATAGAAAACATAATCTGAACTAGAAGAACTCCATAGTCCAACATTTACTTGTTAACTTTCAACATCCTAAATTTAGGCCCCTATTCATAAAAAAAAACCTCAAATACATATTTAACTAAGTATTGCTAAAACAGTAGGACTAATCCAATTTCTAAAGTCTGGCATATGTTCAAATGGATTGCTGAATGGGTGTCTGAAATATGAAATATTTCTGAGGCTGTTACAGAACTTTCTCCTTCACATGCAAAGGCAGCACCTGAAACAACCCTGCAGTACTACTAGAACAGGCTATATTCTCACGCCAAAGGGGGAAATAAAGCTAGAGACTCTCCAAAATAATTTAACTATCTCTACTTCTAAACGTAAAGAAACAGCAAAACCAAGAAAATGTATTTTGTTTCCTAAAAATATAATAAAAGTCAACATTGGTTGCACTCCTGTACTATGTTTTACCACCATTCAAGATAAATAATCTAAATATCTTTCATCTAATTATTAGCAAGCTTTTTTTAAAAAAAAAAAAAAGTTCCATATGCTATCTTGGAATTATTCAACCACTTAGTAACAGAAAGCAACTATTTATTACAACAAAACAGCTTTACTACTAGAACATAAAAGCTGGTTTTGTTTGTCTTATAACAAAAAAGAACATTTTGCAAGCATATGAAAACAAGTTTAAGAAAAATTTAAAGCAATAAAAAGCAAAGAGAACACTCAATCTTTATTCACTTTGCTCTTTTCACTTATTTGCATTGGAAGAGTGTTTTCAATCAGACCTGAAGTTACCAATCATGGTACTGACACTCAACAGGGAGTGTTGTATTATTATAAAACCACAGAAACACTACTACACAAAATATGCCCATGCTGTTAGACACCTTAAAGTATGATAGTCCACAAACTGACATCTCACCTCTTGACGCGGCCTGCTGCGGAGAGCCATCTTTGCACTGAAGATTCTTCAACAGCTGCATGGATTTTCCAGCCATGATGATTTGCTTTAGCACAGGTTTCAGAAAAGAGACCATAGTGTGCTGCCTGCTTGAAGGGGCCTGATCACTTCCAGAACTGGCACTGGCGTTATCACTCATCTTCTCTTCATTCTCCGTCTTCTCTGACACACTATACAATGTGTAGGTTGCATACCAAAAATCTCTGTGATTAACTGGAACGTTTTTGTTTCTGTGAAGAAATAAAAAGCTGTTGAGTATCTCTCTTTTCAAAAGATGAAACTTCATTACTAGAAGATGCATATCATCCTTGGTCTGTGCTTTGCCTTTCTCTTAGAATAGTCAAGAGCCACTTTCAAAACTATATGAAATAAACTCATTCATATCACAAACTAACTCTAGAAAGGATGACAGCTTTAGCAGGATAAAGAATCAGCTCGCAGGACATAAAACAATTGTATAACCAAAACAATTGTATAACCAAAAAAAAGCCCCCAGAATAGAGTAATTATAACTAATTCATCCAAGTAGTTAACTATTCACAGTGGCATGCATACTTAACAAAATGATTAGTCATTGACTTGCAGATTTATATAAAACCTATAATGAAGAAAATACTACTGGGAAAGCTGAAAAATTCTTCAGTAGGCAAAACTCAATTCTTGGTTAACTTTGCTTTGTGTTATTTACATTAGATACACTGTTTGGTCTTTGAAGTCAGAGAGAAAACAGCCTTAATGAGATTATTAAAATGAAGTTTTAATTTAATGAATTTAATTCATTCTAAAATTAATTAGAAAAATATGGACATGCTGGAACATGCCCAGAGAAGGGCCATAAGGATGATCCGAGGGCTGGAGCACCTCTCCTACGAAGACAGACTGAGGGAGTTGGAGTTGTTCCGTATGGAGAAAAGAAGGCTCCGAGGAGACCTTATTGTGGCCTACCAGTATCTTAAGGGGGGCCTACAAGAAAGCTGGTGACGGACTTTTCAGGATGGTAGTGGTACCATGGTAATGGTGGGACTAGAGGGAATGGATTAAAACTAGAGATGGGTCAATTCAGAATGGACGTTAGGAAGAAGTTCTTCACCATCAGGGTGGTGAGACACTGCAACAGGTTGCCCAGAGAGGTGGCAAAAGCCCCATCCCTGGAAGTTTTTAACGCCAGGCTGGATGGGGCTCTGAGCAACCTGATCTAGTGGGAGGTGTCCCTGCCCATGGCAGGGGGGTTGGAACTAGATGATCTTTAAGGTCCCTTCCAACCCAAACCATTCTATGATTCCAAGTACAAACACAAAGAAAAGTTGAAATTACCCCCGTTGGTAGCACTGCAAACACAACTACAGAATCAGAGAAAGAAAAGTCAACTAGGACATAATAAGGATGTTAAAGATCTCAGCTACTAAGGATTTACTGCAATAGTACTAGAACTGTTCTCTTACTTCATGCTCGCCTTGACCTGCCTTAACAGACAGAGGTTCAACTAAGTTTGGCAATAAGGGGGAAATGGAATTGTAATTACGAGACAGAATTCTAACTTCTATATTCACTTTCCACTTCAAGCTGTCAAAAAAGGGATCAGCAAGATGTAGCATACAAACAGAAGAGAAATTAACAGCTCAAATAATATTTAGGATATGTGCATGTAATTCAGGACACCACAATAACTTGCACTCCAAATCAGAAGCAGTAAAGTACTTTAATTCTAAATAGCATTTGATTTATAACAACTATAGATTAGGAGAAGAATTAAAAAGTAAATTTCGGAATTTTTGCAAACATCTTGGTTTTGGAAAATATAATTGCTTAAAAAAGTCAATGACACTCAGAAGCAGACTGATGATTATTATAGATGGAAAAAATATAACAACTGCCTTTATTCCAGAACAATACCTGGTAGGGTTCCATTTTAAATGCAATTTCCCTAATGGGAAGTTTGAGAAAAGTTACAGAAGTATGATTAAGAAATGAATTCTAATTAAGTAAAATAACAAATGTGAAAACCTACTTCCATTGCCACCTTTTACTTCCTAGATTCTACAGCAGGTTTTGTACTCACACTTGCACAGCATTATTCATGTCCAGTATCAGCATCCCTACCTCTGAATGATAAATTCCTTTGCAGGATCAAACAAATTACCATGGACTATCCACTCATCCACTGTCTGTAAGTATGGCCTCACAGTTTCAACCCAGAGAGAGAACAGAAGGGATACCTGAATTTAAAGGAAGAAGAGGAGAGGAAAAAAAAAAAAAAAAAAANNNAAAAGGTGTCAATGTTTTTACAGTAAGCATTAGAAGGAATATGGCAAAGCCTAACCTCTTAATTGTGCAATTATAGTTTATAAGATATATATACACATAAAATACACTACATTTAGGGATTTTTAAAGATGACATGTTCAACTAAGAATTACAGCTTTAGTAGTTTCAATGGAAGCACTCATTGTGTATGTTTCCTCATGTTACTTTTTGTCATTGCAATTAGACCCAAACAGCAGCTTTCTTTTTTCTCCAGTCCGGTATCTCTTAAACCATAAGTGATAGCCATAAAACACTGCATGGTTTTCTAATGTAGAAAACGGAAAACAAAAGGACTTTGACTATATTTTCATTAGCATGATCAACAAGTTACTGTAAAAGCCCAAACCCCTACATTTCAGCATTAACTGAATTATGCAACCTTAGAAATAGCAGGAGGGAAAGCTACTTCAAAGCTTCTGGCCTCCGATTTCCCACAATTCCTCCTCTCTGCGGATCTCCTCATACATCTGATTTTGTCCAGGTTGACTGAACTGAAGTCAGAAAACAGTAATGCATTACGGCTATCAAATTTGTCCTCAATCTTTGGTAGCTGAAGGCTAGTGTACCTCAACACCATGAAGAAATTTAAGTTAATAAATATTCCAGTGTGTCGTTCTATTAAGGAAGGAATGACTTTCCCTACCGTTTGCTCAGATGCTTCTCCAACACTGTCATATTCAAGAATAGCTTTGTAGAGAGTATTAAGCAGATGGGATGCTCGTACAACATTTCTAGTGTCAGGTGGCACTTCTGCTACTCCTGTACTGAAAACTTTGTGAAGCACCTTCAGCTGTGCCAGTCGGGGAGCCAGCTTATCTATTACTATTGAAAGTGTGACTGTTTTATCTGTAAAACAAACCCAGAGTTAGATAAAGGTAATATCCAACAGAAAATCACATTTTATCAATGTTATTAATGAGATTTTAAAATGCAGCACAGCATCTTTCAGAGTTTCAAAATGTATCTGCAGAATGTTCTGCATGTTTCCCACTTCTACGAGTTTCTTTGTGTGCTCCCCTCTTGTAAAATTTCCCTTGCACTGTACCTTTGTTGATTATGCATTTTTCAATTTCAGTAAGTTCTTCTTTAAAGCTAATGAAGTATTTATACAAGGCCCACATAAATGCTTGATAGGTTCTGAATGGGGCTTCAGTAGTTTTCTTTGGAGTGGAAACTGTTCCATGCATTATGTTTTCTGGACTGTGTCCCATCACTTCATCAATAAACTTCTGTAGTCTAAACACAACTTGACCATATGCTGCTATCTGCTCCAATACAGATCTCAGGCAATTCTAGAGAAAAAAAAAAACACCAACCCACAACACAAACTTTTTAGAATCATCTAATAAAAGTTTTTATTTTATAAAGCCTAAAAATTAAATCACATTATATTTCTATGAATCAAAATATAATAAAATTCTGCCATCTCTATCACTTCATCACATTCCCACATATGGGAACAGCCATTCAGTTTCATTAAGTCAGATGTGTTTTGACTAAATTAAGAACAATTTTGGAAATGTGGAAATTCAGAAACAACTTACATGGGTTAAATGAGTTACAATAATATCATTCCTCACAGCCACTTTTCCGTCATTCAGCTGAAATATAAAAAGCTTTTTCACTCCTGAAAGTAGCCTTGAAAAGAAACAAAGAGAGTAGTAATTCTTCCCCCTTAACGGACTCATAATTATGTAATTAATAATACAATTAGGTCTCCTTTGCCCAGAAGTCTCTTTTCTTCAAATAAAAGGGGACTACAGATCAACCATGATGCTAATGGTACCGTAAGTTGTTGCCAAAACAATAAAACTCTGGCATCACATAAACATCTCCTAAAGTTCCCTTCCAGTTGAGATAATTTCCAGCTATAGGATGATTCAAGTATACTTTCTAAATTTGGACACCATTAAAAATCCACAGAGGCAGGATATGAACAAGCTGGTTCTTAACAGTTAGACTTGAAGAATTAATACATACAAGAAGTAGTAAGCTACTTCTTTGAGAACCTGAATGGTTAACACACACAAGCAGCATCTTTACTGTCAGCAATGACACAAGCTAAAAGTTCAGTAATAATTCTTCCGTCAGACACAACTTCAAAGATGAATCTCTCCTTTCCTTAAAAGAAATACTAAAAGATAAAATGCAAGCTTTTCAATGTTGCTCTTACCAAAGAGTTTCCCGTATAACTTGAGTTTCAGTGACTAGTGTTCTCTCTTCTGGCACATATAAAGGATCACTGGTGTACAAGTGATGGTCCCTTAGAAAAAAGGAAATTAAAACAATTTAATGGCTGAAATAACAGGTGAATCACTAATAATATTAAAGCTTTGTTTTGTTCTAATTATATCTGAGTGGATTCAATGTTCATGGGTACATTTTAAGTATATAAACAAAAGCAGAGTTTGTTTTCATATCATTAAGCAAAATACCATGGAATGCACATCTAGTCAGAAGATCAAATACCATCTAGTCATACATTGCAAGACGAGCAATTAAGTAGCAAATACCTGAAGGACTGAATATGGGTTGGTTTGGGTTTCGGGGTTTGTTTTCTTTTTTGTTTTTTTTTTTTTAATTCTTGATCCTTGATTATTTTATTATTTCACATTCAACGCTGTGAAAATTTATAGAGTTCATTTCTGTTAAAAATACTAGGCGAAAAAGTAAAATATCAATTTCCCTAACCCGTGTAAGAAAATACACACTTTAGCCTAAAGTTCACTTAAGAAATGGAAACTTTCACAGCCACCTAAGAACTTTCCCTTGTGATCTGGTGTTATGCAATTCTTTGTAAACCTTCCACAGCATTTTTCATATTTTAGTGAGGTATAGAACAATTATTTGCATATTTAGTATTTTTGACTCATTAATATCACCAGTGGTAAAATTTATGTAATCATATTCCAAATTCAAAAATCCGTATAAAGAAATACTAGTTATATATCATAAATATGTAACACACATCTGGTAACAACATTGCAATAGAAACAGCATTGCTTTATTGATGTTACTGATCAGCTAATATTCACTGTAAATTTTGGTTCATAACTGGCTAGATAAATTTATTCTGATGTGTCAGTGGGTTAACTCCTTGATTAAGAAATTAACTAAGGAATCAAAGACAAATCTAATGATCTGTATTACGTTAGTAATGACACATCAGAATTTGGGATAGAGGAAAGAATCAGACTTTTTTTTTTTAATTCAACTCTTCTTTCTCATTTTCTTTCCAAAACCTCAGCGGATCACAAAGATATACCGGTTTATGTTCCCTCCGCACACAAAATCTGTGTTTAGGACTAACATTGTAAGGGAGGCACCAAAAACAAACAAAAAGTTAAGCTTTAGAGAGCTCCTTGTTTCCAGAACCACTTACAACCCACCTGTATTAGTTCCTCAGAGACCTTTGTAAGGGTCAACCCAAACAAAATTCAATAACACTCTCTCTGATATAACAAACATAATAAAAAAACATAAAAGGAAAATAAACTACCAATAGAAAAATCAGCTTGTTTGTTCATCTTACTGATTCATACTTTTTTAATTCTGTTTTTAACTAAATCAGTTATAACTATACTATCTTTATGCTTCCACCGTAAAGATGCTTAATAAAGTCATCATTTTTCATTACATGCCAGTAAGAAATACGTAAGCGATACTGTTTCCTTACCAGACTGCAGCCAGGTTGGAATGCAAGTGCAAACTATGCGAAAAGCGAGGAGCTCTTCCTGTCCAGTACTGAGGAACTACGTGCTGCTCCAGCCAGCTGCGGGCATCAGGTTCACCGACTGTGAAAACACATGACAGTCGTTGAGGTATTTTTATTTAGTCAGGAAACGCTTATAAAACATGGGGAAAAGTTATTAAGCCTATCTGCTCAGATGCAGGATCACAGATCTTTTCAAATAAGCTACAACTGGCAACTATTTACACTTTACTGTTCTCAAATTCATTTACATAGAAATGCCTCACCTCCTAAAAGTTGCTAAAGTTCTAAACTTGGAGAGTTATGTAGTTTCCAATTTTACCTAGGAAAAGGTCCTTCTGTATCTCAAATCATACACAAAACCAAGCTGACTTAAAAAATAAACTGCCAAATGTCACCAATTTCATCGCTGTGTTCCTATGCATTTAGTACATGATCTAAAAACGTGAGGGCTTTCCCTAAATGTGAAAGCTTTACCTAATCCCAGTTAGATAGCTACTGCTTAAACAACATATGAATATTATGCAGTCGTCTTACACGAGGTATCCTGTATCCTACAATATTCTATGCAAAAATACACACCTAGAGTTAATAGTTCCTGAAGCTATTCAAGAGAAAGCCACTAGTGTTTTAATTACATAAAACTATTTCTTTTTCCAAAAATGCTTCATACCCAAACTGAGTCAAATCTTTCTGTCATCAATCAAATTTTGTTTCAGCATTCTGATACTTAATAAGAAAAATTTACATTATATCCACACAACTACATGCTACATGTATAAGTTTCCATAGCTATACTGGAATATCCATGTCTATTTCTACATAAATAAAGAGATGTCTTCTCCATTAGCATCAACAGAAATCAGATCAAACCTTCCATTTTGCTACTTTACTGTTAAAAATAAAACAAGCAGTAGGGAACTATAAAGTGCACCTTAAAACTACAATTATAAGTCTAAGATATAACGCCTCACTAAAGAATAATAAGTGAAGCCGCATTAACTTGCTATATATGATGATGTATAACCAGAAGAATTACAGCTTATTCTAACCTTTCCAGGAAACATTAGGTACAGTTTTCTTATTTGGATCTTGGTCTTCTAAAGGTGTCCTGTCCACCTGAATACCTGAGTCCTCCCTGCTTAAAGGCTGAGTATCCTCCTCCTCTTCACTTTCTCCAGACCAATCCTGTTAAATGCAACAAAACCCAGTACATTTCAATACCACATAACACACAGATCTATATTCACTTCCTATTGACCTGAGAAGCCGAACAAACTCTTTTATTCTGTTTGCCACTGTAAAGTAAATTCAGGACACTAAGACTAACATAACTGTCTGCCAGAGACTGGTTTAAGTTGTGCGTAACATTAATAACCAGACAGATGAGAGAACTGGACAAGACCACAGAACTACCAAAAAGTTATGATTAGGAGCAGGAGTCAGCAGAAGGATCCAGTTTAGTTGCAGGATTAAGTTAAATCATAGTGAAGAACAAAAGCATTTGTATTACTGTTACTCTATTTGGGCCTGTGTGTATTTCATGGTAATTTCATGTACATTACATGTATTTCATGTAAGAAGCAAAGTATCAGGTAATCCTGTGAGAATCATATAGAGCGTACAAATCAGGTCTCCAACATATTTCAAACCAGTTTATGTAGTTGGGGTTTTTTGCCTTAAGAAGTTACTTACTGGTGTATCTACTCCTGGGCCAAAGTAAATTTCTTCTCCTTCCATCAAATACTTTCCCCAATCAAACTCTTCTTCCTTTTCTAAGAGAAGTATAAACGTAAAAATAGTAAGTATCATATAACTCTGACTTCTTCTAAAAACGTTTTCAAAGCTAAAATTACATTGCTACTCTAAATCTAAACCAAGAGGCATTCCCTTCCACCTTAGGTTACACCACTGTTCATTTAACAGTTATACACTTTCAGACATGTAAATTGTGACATACCAACCATGTATATTCCTTATTTATTAATTCCTCAATTTTATTGCTTATACACTCAAAATATGCAACATAGTGTGCCATGAGCACATTTATTTAACTATTTAACTATTTATTTATTTAACTATTATGTTACACTACCCTACGCTTCAGTCTTGAAAGAACATGCAAGAATGCAACATATCACTTATTGTGGCTAGTCCCACTCAGCTCAGTTGAAACATTTTAAATGTACAATTTACATAAGCACAAGGATCCTGGACTGTAAACAACACAAAGCAAGAACCGTCTTACTCTCTGAAAAAGACACCACATATCCATGATGTGACGTGTAATACTTTAAAAATAACAATCACACTTACAATATATTATATCTTAAACATGAAGCTTACTCAACTGTAATTAGTGTTGTTTGAGATAACCTCTTCATATTCACATTCCTGGAATGGGCTGAAAGTGCATTCAAAACACCGCCGAGGGAATGTGCAGAGATCATTCAAAAAGGAATCTTAAGATGCAAGATTTTCTTTAGGTTAGTCTGAAATATTCTTCTTTCAGTCTATGATACAACACTGTAAACAAATGGGGGATGGTATCCACTCAAACTTAAGAACAAGCCTCATTTTTAGGCACTGAGTGAAATAGTCCTACTTTAGAAAGCAGGCAGCTGGGATCTCCCTCTGGAAACCTTTCCTTAACTACTTAGGGAACATAGGAATTTATGTCACCAAAGCTGTTTCAACAGAGCTCCTACTGAGCTGCAAGACAGCAACTGAAGACAGAAACCCGCTGTCTGTCTTTGAGCATGTAAGCACTGCTGAACAGGTAGACAATGTTAGTAAGTGACAGCGGTACAAGACAAAAAGAGTTCCCAAGGTACTTTGGTGGCTGGAAAACTTAATTAGGCGATGTAACATAAATGGGGGCAGGAAAGATTTGCAGGCTATTTTAAATGTATAAGTCATAAAAAGAAAATGAAGAAAGTGCCTTGAAGTGAAGGAGATAATAAAATGGAAAGAAAAAAATGTCCTTCTTATCAGATTGCATTAATGGATTGCATCTTTCATTAGCAACGTAAACATCTTGTACACTTACCCACTTCTTTGTCTCTTGGTTTTTCCACATAGGTGGTGTTGGATGGAGAATCAGACAAATACAACAGAAGAGACAGTATGGAATAGTGTGTATCTGTCTTTAAAACACATTTTAAAAAAAGTAAGTCAACGAGTAGTCTAAAAGATTTTGGTTAGGAATAAACTTAGTCTATTATCTGCAGGGATGTTCCACATCAGTTCCCACTGCCCAGTCCTGAACTACAAAAAGAACATCTGCAACACGATACTGAATGTTACTCGTTCTCTTTTGCCTCCTAATTAGCCAATCAGAATACAAAAACTTCAAAAGTAGCCACAGCATAAAATGCCTCTTACTGAGCTGATAATCTAAAAATATGGAAAAGAGATAAGAGGAACTCTGAATTACTATGAAAGTAAGAAGTCACTATAGGACAAGGGATAATGGACAGCTACATTAACACAGAGGAGCAAAAGGACACAGGTAATGTGCCTGCAGGAAACCAAGTCTTAGTTCTCTTACTCGTATGGCTGATTAGCTAATGTCATTTTAGCCGCTGTTTGAATTAAAACACTTTGCCAAAATCTCTATATTTTAAGATTACATTCACATTATCTTCCCTCATCTGAAAATCTACACAAAGCATTAAGGATGCATCTTTAACTCCAGTATTGCACAAATGCAGGTGCGAAACAGAGGCCTTCAGTCAGGTTAGAATACTGTGCCAGCACTGTTATGCTGCACAGATTTGTGTTATGGTCTATTCCCTAATATTTGCTTACACAGCACAACTATTTCTTCCTGAAGAAAGATTTTTCTTTGGCCTGATTCTAACTTTCCAAAGTTCTAGACATATGGAGATTCTGCTATCTTCATCCTATAGACTTTGACACATACATACACACTTAAAGGTGTTTGTGAATGAGATCCACTTCTATTTAAAAAAAAACCAAAAACCTCAAATTTATGATAAAGCAGCATCATACTCATCTAGTATATATGGAATGTAACATATTCCTACTGAACATTACTGGCTATACGAGAGTTTGTCAAAGAATACAGGTAGGTTGTTGACAAAATCACACATGTGAGCTGGCGTTTCATTTACCAGTCATAAAACTCGGAAGCCTGAGTATTTATCAGTCATATGCCACTGCTTAAATGCAGTTTAACTTCCCAAATATGAGATATAATCTGTCTCCAGCTATACCACAGCTGGCTGCATTTTCAAAAGGAAAAAAGAAAAAAAGGCTCTTTTGATTCTTAGGATACTTGCAACATGCAAGTACTAAGTGCTTGCTTGAGCTTTGGTTCGCTTGGTTTTAATTTTATTCGAGTCTCAAAACAAGCACAACCTTTCAAAAACAAGAGTACAGTATAATAACTGAAAATATGCGTAAGCTATTTAGGGTTGCAGAGCTTTCCCCATAAATTAGAGGAAACCTAAAACAGTGCAAAGAAAGGTAAATGTCAGTTCAACAAGAAGTAAAATTGGACTACAACTCAGAACACACCCCTAGTAAAAAGTATCACTATATGGAGCACCCCTCTTAAATCACAAGCTTAAATTTTCCAAGAGCAGGAACTTTCAGTTTTCAAATATCAAATTCATTATTAAACTACCACACTGGAAAGTATCTTAAGTGAGACTACTTTTGCCATATCCATCCATGCCATATCCTAAGCTGATTTGATACAAAGTGTATCCAGGTAAAACACAGTCTCAATAAGAAAGCTACAAGGCAAGAGCACTGGATTTGGAAATACTAAAATCAAAACTTCCAGATGCATTACTCAATGTCCAAAAATGGTGCATTTATTTTTAGAACAGATGGGAATCTAGATACATTTAGATTCTAGCTACAACATTTGTACAATGTTGACCATAAAACTCTGCAATGAGATGCCCTTTACATCACGAAACTCCACATGCTTAAACCCTCACAGGACAATAAACACATTTCTAAAAATAAATGGAGAAACTGAAGAATACAACCCTGAAAACCCATGACCTGAACAGCAACTGCAAGCCCACTGTTAAGCCATCTGAAACTTCCAACACAACGTTAGAACTGAAGTCCCCATCGTTAGTACAAATATAAGGATGCTGGGGAAAAGAACAAGGAAATCGCAACATACATACCTTTGTTTCTTCAATACTTGGGAGTGGTGAGTTCAGAAATTTTTCTGTTAGTCTTTTCCAGCTTGCAGCTTTTCCAAGGTCAGAATGAACTATCAACTTTTCATGTATTCTAATAACAAAAAAAGTATCAAAAATACTTCAAAAAAGTTAACTACTCCATTATTAATCCATAAGCATAAAACTTACCCTTCTATTGTCCTCTCTACTTTGTGACTGTTCACATCAAGAAAACGGTGAAATCTATGTAAGAAATCTGTATTAGAATATGTTTTAATAGAAAGCTTAAAGTAAGGAAGAAAATAAAGTTGATTTACATATATGAGGACAACATTATTAGTTTAATAATGCATGCTTAATTCACCAACAGCATTAAGCATCAACAAAATTTAATCTCAGTGTCTCTTAGCTCAAGAAATAATCGACCTTAAAGACGGAAAAATGGAATGCAGGTTACATTTAACTAACACTTTAAACTGAATGGAAAATTACTACTGTATCAGCAAACTAAGCAATTAAAGTACTCTGTCAGTTAAGCCAAGTGGAGCAAAGAGATCAAGAACTGTATTATCAAAGGCATCTGTGTCAAATGCACAAAAATTATCTGGGACTTGCATCACTACCACAGGCAAAACAAACACCCACATGGGAAGGCCTCTCAACCCAAATGAAGCTCCTTTATAAACAGTAAAGGAGAGTGCCTAAAAGAAAAGAGAGCTTAATCAACACCAAAGGTAGCATGTACAGGGACAAAATAAGAACTTGTGAAAGGTTATGACGGATTTTGCAGAAGAAATTAAGAGTCAGGTTCTTCAGTTATACAGAGAGAAAAAACAGGGACTGGGATACAACAGCAGTGAGCACAAGGTCAAGAGACTTTATACACAGGCCGTCAAGGCCAACCTAATATTGCCTCAGCTTCCAGCAACAGCTGTGCAGAACACAGGCGTAAATCTCTCATGACCACAGACAGAAATTAAAACTATTGGATCTGAATCAAGAGGTAAGCTAAATAGACTGAAGTTGGAAAGACAACCTAAAATCACATCAATGTCAAAGTAATGAACTAGAAAATCAGACTGTAAGGCACATAGCAAGGATTTTTACTAAGTTTTACTGGAGGATGAAGACACATCCATATTAAAGAAAAGAAAACCAGACTTTTTTACCTACAGACTGATTAGTCTGATTTCATCTGTGTGTAAGGCTTTGGAATAAAAACACAATAAAATTTACTAGGTAGCTGACATTTAGGCTAGGAAAATACAGCTTATCTCATCTATTACAGCACATCCGCTTACATAGGAAATCATTGGTTCAAATGGAAAATAGTGGCAAGTACAAGAACTGGAAGAGTTAGAACTTAAAGCTTTAATTAAATGACCTTAATACACACAAGCAAAAAAAGTACCCATTTTTTTTTCAGCAAGCTGGGCACATCATGAATAGAACTAAAGTGCTACATGGAAAGAAAGAGATGAATCTGACAACTACAGCACAGAAACATCATCAAATCTAACAATAAAAACCACAAGTTTCACCAACTTGAAACTAAAGAGAGTTTCTACTACAACATGAGGTCTCACAGTTTGGAAATATGAGTCAATCTCAGGCTGAAGTTCCACGCACATTTCTTAAATAACAATTCTGCCATAAAAATCTTCCTCTTCCCAACCCTCCCTGTCAAAACATGTTGTCAACTGTCCATCACTGTCTCTATTTTCCTGCCATGTTGTTTTTAAAAAAAAAAATCCAAGCCAATAATTCCCCAGTCTAAAAGAGCACACTGCTACAGCAGCAACTGGGTCACTAGGAGAGAAGAGGAGATGTCACACGAGGAGATGGAAGAGAGGGCACATTTACCTGGCTCAAGAAGCCCTGCTACCGCTACCAGTCTGCAGACTCAGAATAACAGCTGTTATAAGCAACTATTTTAATGCAGCTACAAAATCAGTAAGCGCAATCCTATGACGCATTACACAAAATATTTCCAGCAAGTATAAAGAATTGGGAGACAGCAGTTCCAAATACGAAGTTTCTACTTTCCCGATGAATACAACTAGCCTCCTCAAAATTCAGCGAGGAGTTGAACTTCTCAGAACACCAGCTACAGGTCATACCCAGCTCTCCCACACCTCAGACTCACCTTTGCTGTTGACCAATGGCTACTGGGTTATTAAAATAGTCTTATTTGAGCCTGTTAATAGTCAGGATTCACAACCTGACAGTGCAATGCAGTTATGCTATTTCTCACCCCCAAAAAAATGAACTTGAACAGCATTAAAAACTTAAGTAGCATTGATTTTAAATGGATTAGGTACTTGCTGTATTAACTTAAGCAAGTAGATAACACTCCAAAGAGGCAGCAGTTGGTGATAGTACGGCAAACTAGAAATAGATTATATAAAAACTGGCAGCAGACACTGAAAGGACAATTGTCGTAACTGAAAAAGCAGCATGTAAAACTTTACTAAGGACATTTTATATAGCAGTGTGATAGAATTAAAGGGATATAGATAGCATATATTACAGGTTAATAAAGACCATGTTTATGACAAGCTGAAATAACATCAAACAGACTATCTTCTGCAGATTTATAACCTTTCACACAAGCAGCACAACATTCTTGGCCAGAAGCTTTATCTTGATTTGGTGGAGCTCTCTTTATTTGTTCGTTACACGTACTGATTATTTCTTTACTTCCCTCCAACAAAGAGTTTTGGATGGCTAAATGAAGATCATAGAATTATAGGGTTGGAAGGGACCTCTGGAGATCATCTAGTCCAACCCCCCTGCCAGAGCAGGGCCACCTTAGAGCAGGTTGCACAGGAAGCCATCCAGGCGGGTTCTGAATGTCTCCAGAGATGGAGACTCCACCACCTCCCTGGGCAGCCTGTGCCAGTGCTCTGCCACCCTCAAGGGAAAGAAGTTCCCCCTCATGTTTAGGTGGAACTTCCTATACTCAAGTTTGTGCCCATTACCCCTTGTCCTATCACTGGGCACCACTGAAAAGAGCCTGGCCCCATCCTCCTGACACCCACCCTTCAAGTATTTATAGGCATTAATAAGGTTCCCTCTCAGCGATTTCTTTTCCAGACTGAAGAGACCCATTTCCCTCAGCCTTCCTTCATAAGAGAGGTGTTCCAGTCCCCTCATCATCTTGGTAGCCCTTTGCTGCACCCTCTCCAGCAGTTCCCTGTCCTTCTTGAGCCGGGGAGCCCAGAACTGGACACAGTACTCCAGGTGGGGCCTCACCAAGGCAGAGCAGAGGGGGAGGATGACCTCCCTCCACCTGCTGGCCACACTCTTCTTGATGCACCCCAGGATGCCATTGGCCATCTTGGCCACAAGGGCACATTGCTGGCTCATGGTCATCCTGTTGTCCACCAGGACTCCCAGGTCCCTTTCCTCAGAGCTGCTCTCCAGCAGGTCAGCCCCCAACCTGTCCTGATGCAGGGGGTTATTCCTCCACAGGTGCAGCACCCTACACTTGCCCTTGTTGAATTTCATAAGATGTTGAAAGGTACCTTTTCACGGACCAGGAGAAAAGCCCTGAAAGGCTGAGATTTAAAAGTGATGGAGTGACAGCCACCGGCCCTCTGACAGGGACTCGCAAATGGCCCCCGGTGCCTCCCCAGGCACCCTGCAGGGAGGGGACGGCAGGACACGGCCCTCTACCACACCACAGCAGCCATAAGCACACACACACACATACACAGAGACACATAAAACTCCCTTGTTCCCAGGAGAGCGGGCTCCCGCGGGTCAGACCGCGCTCCCTCAGCCCAGAGGAGGGGGCCCGGCCCGGCGCCGGCTGCAGAGGGGCCCGCTCCTTCTCTCGCTCGCTTGCTCGCTCGCCCCCAGCCCCGCTGCTGAGGGGCACCGTCGCAACCGCCGAGCTTCTCCCCGGGGGCGGGCGCTGACCTGAAGTTGGACCAAGCGAAATTCAGCGCCGCCTGGAAGCGGCCGCCGCCCAGCTCCTCCTCGGGCAGGCCGGTCACGCTGCGCACCAAGGCGCGGACGGCCCGCTCCTGCTCCTGCTCGAACCGGCTGCGGTGGCCGGGCGAGGCCAGCGGCGCCGCCATGGCCGCGGCGGCGGAGGGAAGGGAAGGGAAGGGGAGGTGGGGAAAGGAGCGGGGCTGGAGAGGGGGCGACACCTCCGGGAGGCGCCACGGAGCTTCCCCTCACGGCCGCCGCCGCACTTCTCGCGAGACTTCTCCGTGACTTCTCGCGAGAGCAGACTCCCGCCACGGGGGGGGTGCGTGCGCATGCGCGGGCGGGAGGGCGGCGGAGGCATCACAGGCGCGGTGGCGGTTGGGGCCGTGAGGGACCGGGTGGCACCGCGGGGAGGGGGGGGACAGTGGCTGTGCAGACCCGCTTCTGCAGCGTCTTCCTGTCACGGAAATGTCGTTTGTCTTCATAAACACCCCTGTAAAGGCGTGAGTGATTGGCCACTGGTAGCCATCCAGATAATGGCCTGGGGCTGGCTCTGCCTTGCAGAGTTCGTTTCTGCAGAGCAAATAGGAGGATCATAAGCGATTCGTTATAATTGCATTAATGACTATGAGGCAGCAATGTGCCTTTGTGGCCAAGAAGGCCAATGTTCTGGCGTGCATTAAAAAGAGTGTTACCAGAGGTCATCCTCCCCCTCTACTCTGGCCTGGTGAGGCTGCATCTGGAGTGCAGTGTCCAGTTCCGGGCCGAGACCACCCTGCACCAACAGGCCTGGCTGCCACATGGTTCTTCTGAAGGAGCTTGCTGTCTTCCTCCCTGACTGAACCTCTGCTTCTGCACAGCCGGACACACCGCCATTAGTGGATATTTGGCACACAGGACACAAGCGTGCATCTCAGGAGTAGAAGAAGAAACCAGTTTTGCCCTAGGTCTATGTCAAATGTTTGCCATTGGGACACTGAGCAGCTTAAAATGATTTTGTGCCTCCATATGGCTTTGTAGGGCAGCAAGGACAACAGCCTGGCCATGAACTTCCTTCTAGAAAGAAACTAATCAAATCAGTGGGAAATGTTATTATTGACCAATTCCTGTAACAGCCCCTGCTTTGCTGCAGTTATTATATCCTTCATTGTTAGGCTTTGTCTTGCTTGATCTTGTCAACGAATATAGGACTGTATCTGCCTGGCCAAAATGTTATTCCTCTTCTCTGTAAAAGCATTTATATTGGCACCATGAAAGGTGTAGCCAAAGGATTAGGAGGAGCAGTAGAAAGAAGGCTTCAGAAATGTCCTTTTAAAGTTAAAATAATGTACCAACCTAATGTGAAGAATAATGTAAAAATAGAGCTCATATAATTTAATAACAGTAATAAAATAACATTGCAATTTTTATATGTTATAGTGTATTAAGAAACACTAGTATGTTTTTACCTCTGTAGGCTAAATCTTACCTTAGGTTTCAGATGCAGAACTGCAAGGAAATGATGGCCTCAGTGTACCTGCGGGCAGGATGCTCAGCATGAACATGAGCTCAGAGGGGCTCCGCTCCAGGGCCTTTCTTATAAAGCCTTAACTTACTAAACATTCAAAGGAGAAGTCTATAAAACTCTATTGGTGTTCCTGCATCTTCTCTGACATTGTGTGTGTTTCCTACTTAAGATTATCATCAGTCTTTTTACTCTTTGGTTGAGTTAGCCAAACAATGTTTTGAGCCATAGTTTGTTTTCCTACATGTTAACTAAGGATCCACACAGTCAGTAGACGCTGCAGTGAGTGGTATGTACAGTAGTAGTTAATACTCGGAATACTGTGAATGGCATTTAAATAAAATTATTAGATGTTAAGGTTTCAAGTGTTCTTTATACAATGTGACTGTGGTTATCACTTAACTCCTATATATTTAAGCGTAGCTGTGCTGTCGCTTCAGTCGCTGTTCAGAGGGGAAGTTCCAGGCTTTGCAGCACAACAGGAGCATGCAGTGTGTCGCCTGTGCCCTTCATGGCAGCCACCCGTTTCAGCACCCCACTAGAAAAAAAGAGGGGATATTTTTGCAGCGAGAAGGGTTCCAGATCTTAGCAGCTGCCTTACGACAAGCTGAGTGCCATGAAACATGGGCCTTCATAACAGCGCTGTCTGAAAGGTTTCCTGCTTCCCAGCTGCCCCATACAAGTCCATTTCCCCTCACACCACACCCTCAGCTGTGCTGTTTGTGGAGCAACACAGTGAACTGTATCAGGGAATTGATCCAGGTGAAAAATAGTCTTGTTTCTGTTTTTCCAGTTTTAACCCGGGTCAGTTTGCTGATCCATTCCCTTGGAGGCATCGAGAAGTGAGAGAAGAACCCCATACCCTGAAGCCCCCAGGCAGTGACAGTACGCCCTCCATGGCTGCTGAATCAGAAATCTGTGGCTGGTTTTCAAAACAGAATACAAGGGCTGGGACAAATGTGTAACATCTGTGCTGCCTCAGTCTTAAAAGGCTTTAATGTTACCAATCTTTTTTTTTTTTCCTTTCCCTCATCATAAGCCCCATTTCTGTTTTTCTTTTGCCAATGTACAGTAGCAAGGCTTGGTATTTGATTTCAGCTGGGGGAGGAAGCACTGAGCAGGGAGAAGGCATGAAGGCCCTGACTAAAAGTAGACTTGCACTACTTTTTTTAAGATAAGATTTAATGCTAGGAAGCTTCATAGTTTACTTTATATTCCTTGATTTTCATGTGGTAACTGTCACTTTCCACCCAGCTGTCCTTCCAGGTCACACTGCTATGAATTAGATGTATTTCAACTAAGATCTCCCTTGCTCGTAGGATGAGGTCATGTTTGGGAGGTGTGTCCCTCTCTATAATATCATATAAACAGCTGTGTCCAGTCACATATGGGAGGAGGAATTGCAATGCATTGCTGAACCGCCTGTCATTTAGAGAAACTTCCCTGAGCAGGCAATCTTTCCCCTGCTCCTCAACCCCGACTGATGAGCCAATTTGTCAAGCAGTATTCGAAGGCAGGAGAAGGAACACGAGTGGAATGCTGCAGTGGACCATTAGACAAGCCAGCTCCGTGAGATTGTGGTTCACGCTTCGTGCACGAGAGTTGTCAGGTCTCCCATCATGTTTATCAGTCACCTCTGTTAGCAGCAGAGCATAGGATAAATTCCACAGGAACTGATGGACAGTGTGTTTAAGATACTGTGTTTAAAGAGGTGCTTAAGATTTAAAGGTTTTTTTTCATTTTCAGTGTATCTATAGAAATAATTATTTAATAATTAGCTGGAGGGGGTTACAGAAAGCAATTGTTTATTATAAATATGCTGTGGCTGTACTTCCCTTTAACACCAACTTCAGGATGTGTGAGACTAATGTGAGTTCTGAGCTATCAGTAAAGAGTAAGACCTACCTTTACCATCATGCAAAAATCAATCCAGGTGACTACTGGAGAAAGCTATAAGCTCATGATTTACACCAGAAGTTACATAAAAATACCTCAGAAAAGTGACAGGAAGATGATGCAGCTGCTCCTCAACAGGAAGGAGTTCATCTGATAACTTTCTGCTACAATAGTTTTCGAAGTGCACCATAACTTCTTACTCTTGATTCTTTATCTGGTGGGGTTTCACATCAGAATATAATGTAGGACAGATTTCAAAAACTGATGAAACTGACTTAAGGTCTGCAATTCATAGTGGTTTGTGCTTCCTGTTAGTTGGATGTATGTTTAAATAGACATTTCAGGGCCTTAGTTAGGAGTATCATTAGTTGCAGATACAACAGATTTTTGTGCAAGACCGATAAAGATTTGATGTAGTCCTAAAGGAAAAAGAGGATAGAGGAGTACAGATAAAGAAATTGTAAGGGTACCAAGCTGACAAACTGAACAGAAGACAGTAGGACAGTAGGGGTAATTTGAGGAGTTTGCTATTGTGTTAAAGTTCTGCTTAAAAATCAGGATTTAATGTGCAGTTATATTTCCTCTCAAGGCTGTTACTTGTCTATTGAAACAGAATGTATACTGCCAGTCTTATAATTACCATCAGCTTCAGCAAAGATCATTGTACAGTTCTGATGCACCTAAAGCATTATTTTGACTACAGAGTAGAATATTAGATAAAATTCTGACTGTGTAGTTTTTGACTACAGACTTTGGAGGACAGGGTGGGCCAGCATTCACCCTGCAGGTATGCATATTGCTGAAACCTTACAGCCTTACAAAGTTTTCTTTATAAATCAACAAAAAAAAAACCCCAAACATATATGACATGATGGGTAAAGGAAAGAGACAGAAAGCAGATACTGGGCTTAATGGAGACTGTAACGGATGCAGCCAGCATGCAGAGAAAAATGAGAACAGAAGAGCTGGGCAGGAGACTTCATAGAAAACCCTTTTTTAAAAAAAAAAAAAAAAACAAAACAAAGAACAAGCAAGACGTGTGATATTTACATAGTTTGGTACAGATTAATAACATAGATAGAGGATAAAAAACTGTGAGGTTCCACTTGGGTTTATGTGATCCATCCCATCAGGAAAGTAGTGGTAGTGCTGTAATACCTTGTACTGTTTGATTTCATGGAAGACTCGGTCACAGAACACAGAAATGATGTTGTATCCCAGGTCACCATCTCACTGTCAACAGCAAATTGTTAGAGTATTGAGATATCTCTAGTGTAACTGAATAGTTACATTTCATCAGTCAGGTTGTAGCTTAGTGAAACTGGATCCATAGAAAGCTGCTTTGCTGAAATAACGATCGTTTACTCTGAATTTTTACTTGGATATAATGAATTTTCCTTCAGTAATATAATTCCTAAAGGTCAGCGGGGTTGCCCTGGGCCCCAGGTTTTCTTACCTGTTTGTAGATTACTCTGAGGAACTGTTCTTTTAATCCTCTGTGGGAACTGCACTTGACCTTCATGAATGCTAGCAAGTGTTTCAGTTTGTGGAGCCTGTTACAGCCATTTATATTCTGGTTTTGCTTTCTTCACTCTTCCCACCCATTAAAGCCTTCAAACTTTTCTTAGACAGTTTTAACCATATGCTGTTTTTCTTTTTGCTAAAAAATGGAGATGCTTTCTTCTTTTATTGTGCCCTTTCCAACTAAAGATATTTTGCTCTTCTAAAACTGTCTTGATTTTTCTTTTCATTGTAAATGCACTGGCTTAAGTTTCCACCCATGACAGATCCTTCTGAGAGCGTGTTGTTATTCTGTTCCTACGCGCAAAAATGTTATAACTTGCGTAGTGGTATGGTTGCTTGGGTTTTGTCAGCTGCACTGATGTGCAATCACTTTATCTATAGAGAAACAAGAATGCGATAACAGCTTTCTTCCTTCATGCAGAAAAATACCTTATATCTGGGCTTTCGAGACCATCTCCGTCTTCTCAGATTCAAATGCAGATTTCTCCTATTTATAAAGTGACCTAGCCATGTAAGCTTTCATTGTAAAACTGTGTAATCTATGAAATAGTGGAGCATCTAACTTTCAAAATTCCTTGATCAAAAGTTTCTTAAGGCACGTACTGGCCTGGTAGATGAGAGGAGAGCAGTGGATATCATCTACCAGGACTTCAGTAAGACTTTTGAGACTGTCTCCCATAAGATCCCCATAGAAAAACTTTTGAAGTAAGGGGTGGATGAGCAGACAGTGAGGTGGGTTAAATACTGGCTGAATGGCCAGGGCCAGAGAGTGATGATCAGCCGCAGAAAGTCTAGTTGGAGGCCAGTAAGTAGCAGTATACTCCAGGGATCAGTACTGGGTCCAGTCTTGTTCAACATCGTTATTAATGATCTGGATGATAGGGAAGTGGACACTCAGCAGGTTTGCTGATGCCACAAAAGAGAGAGTAGTGGCTGACATGCCAGAGGATCATGCTGCCATCCAGAGGGACCTCGACAAGATGGAGAAATGGGCTGACAGGAACCTCATGAAAATCAAAAAGTGTAGGTTCCTGCACCTGGCAGGGAACAACCCCAGGCACCAGTACATGCTGGAGGGAACCCAGATGGAAAGCAGCTTTGCAGAAAAGAACCTGGGGTCCTGGTGGGCACCAAGTTGAACATGGGCCACCAACATGCCCTTGCCGGGAAGAGGATTAATGGGTATCCTGGGCTGCATTAGGAGCGTTGCCAGCAGGTTGAGGGAGCTGATCCTTCCCGTCTACTCAGCAACAGTGAGGCCACACCTGGAGTGCTGAGTCCAATGCTGGGCTCCCTAGTATGAGAGACATGGACCTTCTGGATGGAGCCCAGTGAAGGGCCACAAAGATAATTAAGGGACTGGAACATCTCTCCTATGAGGAAAGGCTGAGAGAGATGGGACTGTTTAGCCTGGAGCAGAGAATACTCGGGGATCTTATCACTATGTGTAAGTACCTGTTGGGAGGAGTAAAGAAGATGGAGACAGGTTCTGCTCAGTAGTGCCTAGGACCAGGGGCAACAGGCACAAATGGAAACACAGGAGGTTCCCTCTGAATATCAGGAAACACTTTTTTCTGCCGTGGTGACTGAGCACTGGCACAGGCTGCCCAGGGAGGTTGTGGAGTCTCCATCCTTGCAGCCTTAGACATGGTCCTGGGCAACCAGCTGTAGGTGGCCCTGCTTGAGCAGGGGGGGTGGACCAGATGACCTCCAGAGGTGCTTTCTGACCTCAGTCATCCTGTGATTCTGTACCTATTGTAATCTCTGTCCACCACTGGCCATGGACCTCTTCCTATCTTCTAGCACTGCTCTGTGTTCACTAGGCTTTTTCCATATTACCACAAGCTTTACTTTCACTGCTAGAACTGCAGCACAGTGCGCCAGGGCATGCATCATGGTAGAGAATGTCCAGTCATTCCCCTGGGAAGAAAAGAGCTCCAGAGAGATTCTCAGCTACTGTTGATTGCATACCTCTGTGATCCTAACCATTCACATTAGCTGACATGCTGATATTAATGTTTGACCACTGTTTCTCACGTGTGGTAGACCAACAGTCAGAAATGAAAAGCATCTGTTTGCTCTTGGACCTGTCTGCATTTAAGAGGAATCCAATACAAGTGAAAACAAGTGATAAGAAGGCTTGGATTTGATGTTATAGAACTGGTGAGCGCTCCCTGTCCTATTTGAAACAAGTGAGCAGCATTGATCCTGGCACCCAAACACACCTCAGTCACCTGGGCTCAATTCGGTACTGCCTTCTACCTCCCGCAGTCATCTCCAACCGGGCAATACTGCCAGGCTCCCATCAACTTGAATGGCCCTCAGAAGCTTCCAAGGGGTGCTGTTTGGAAAACACCTCTTCATATCTCTCTGGAAAAGCCTGTATTGTTTTCAGTTCTCTCCAGACATTATGCTTGGGTGAATCTGTGACTAGCTCCTGGATCAGCGAATCTAGTGATCAGCAAATTTCATAATCAGCAAATCTGGTCATCAGCAAACCTGAACTCATTTCAGGTGCTGTGCTGGAATGAGCAATGCCATGTCTATTGGGTTGGAGAGATTTCCCATTCCGAGCTGTGATGACATTAGTGCTACAGTAGTGGTGGTGGTGGGAGGGGATTGAACCTGATGTTCAGACATAGAATGGAAGACACATTGTAAGGGTGAAATTTAAGAATAAATGAAGTACAAAAAATTAATTTGGGCTTGTCCTTGAGCTGAAAATTTCTAATGAACATACAGCAAATGACATAATTGCTATATAATAGGCTGAATTATGGGGAAAAAATGTTTATAAGATCACCAGTAGTTTAATATGATTACAAGATGGATTAAACCAGGTTGAAATAATTGGAAGTAACATTTATTCTTCAGTTGAGAAAGTTGCAAGAAAGCTACACATTAATTTATCTGATCTGGCAGCAGAGATTAAGACAGCCTTCGTACCCAAAACCTGGTAATATCCCTGCCTCAAAGAAAGAAAAATGATAGCTGCTCAGAAGTTTCTCAGGAACTACCATGGGCTTTCTAAGAACTGTTTTGATCCAGTGGTATCTGGAAGGATGAGAGATAGTCCAGATGGTGAAAGAGGTAAGCAGACCTCAGAGCAGCCTAAACAATCATAGCAGTGTGATCCTTAGAAGAGGTATTTGTGGGGTGCTTGGTGAGAAGGAGCTTGGTGATGAAAACTGACAATTTTTCTCATTCTCTGTATGTTCAAAAAAACAGAACTCTCTGTATTTCTTTTGGTACAGAGAACTGTGCTGGAGATGAGAATCCTTCATGATTTTTCATTTTAAAATCATCTAATCTGCACCAAATCCCACCCGTCTATACTGCACAAACCTTTTGCATTAGTGGGGATGAAGTCTATGCCGGCATGTAATTTAGTCCCACAACTCATGCAGGCAGCACATCGCTATAGGAAAAGAAGCGTTTGCATTAGATTGTAACTGCAGTTTTACAGACAAATCAGTGTTTGCTTTATGCTTTACAGTATAGCTGCCTTACACATTTTGCTGAGCTTACCAAATACATCCCTTTGGAGATGCTCAGCAAGCATAAATTATATAGATAATGAAGGTTTTACTAGCCCTTTTATCCAGGTGATCTGGGAACTAGGAATCTTCATCCAGCTGACCTATGACTGAGATAACACAAATGTTTAAATTTGGGGAGGGGGAATAGGGAATGTTTTCCCATGAGAGTTATGGGACTAACCAGGGTTTACCCACCATGACCTCACGCAGCATTCCAAAAAAGACACAATCAAAGAGTGAGGATTTGGGAATGGACAGTAATGGGTTTTTATCAGGTCCATTCCCAAGTGATAAACCGCAGGTAGCTCTGTTGTTAGGGAGGCTGTAATATTTTCCTCCTCACCCAACACCTCTATGCTCAGAGGATTTCCCATTGCATAAAATAAGTCTTGCTGCTGAAAGAAATGCTGGGAGCCAAGCTGGCCTCAGCAAGAGATCAGCTTAATCTGAAGAATGTGATGGCTTTTTGCCAAAACACAGAAGAAAACCAGGTCCTGAAAAGTCCTGTAGGCCACATCGGTAATGAAAATTGAATTGAAGAATGTGAGATTAATGAGGGGAACTGGTAAAATGTCTGGTAAAATAGAGAGCTTTTAATATCCTTAAAATTACTATTAGTAGGTGGCCCGGTTTGAGCAAATTATACATCAGAACTAAAATCACGGTTGTCCACTTCCAGACTTTCTGTGACAGAAATCTGGCAGCGCTGTCTCAGTGCTGTTGGATGCAGAGCAAGCACTGACTCAGGGAGAACCCCGCCGTGAAAGAACTACTAGAGTTTATTTCTAGTTCAGAATTAAATAGCAACTGTACAGTATTGAAATCCTATTTTAAAAACAGAAAAGGTGAAAGTTCTTGTTATAACTTGCTGTATCGTGTGTTCCTTAAGGTCTTTAGGGATGATATCTAGGTAGCAATTTTAATGCAAAATAACAATGATGCTTTGTTTAAAATCTTGGGCATGTTTGTACTGGTTCTGGGTGTCATCAAAATGGTGAATGATTAAGTAAAATTTTGCTGTGTGAATACACTGTTGGTTCATGGAGCTCTACTTACAGATACATAAAATGACATGAAAGACTCCAGAGTGTGCTGCAAAAAGACATTTCTGGAAAATGTAACCACTATAAACAAATGTATGTGCCCTCATGGCTGGGGAACATGGTCATGACATTAGCATGTAACTGGAAGCTCATTTAAATGGGGAGGGCCAATATATACCTCTCCAGTAGCCCACCAGTAAAAGACAGAAACACTCCATGTTTCAGCTATGACTGAAGAGCTGCTTCAGTTTCATAACAGCGGCTGCGAAAAGCAAAACATGCAAAAACGTCAAAGAACTACTTATAAAATGGGGAAAACAACAGCAATAGCAAAACAGCTTAACAGGAAGCAGCAGAAGGAAGAAGACCAAAGCTTCATGAATGCAAAACGGGTAAAGAGACAAGCAGTCCCCGAAGAATATCCTGAGGTCTGTATAGAGCAGCTGAGCAGGCCACCAGGAGTGGCTGGAAGGTAAATAGTCTGCTTGCCCCTTTCTACTGGTCTTATATAGAAGAGCACTACAGGTGCAGAGACATACAGGCTGGTTTCATACTACCTTGGATACCAGACAGTATCAATGCAGCTACACTGCTTTTGGGATCAAAGTCCAGGGCAGCATAAACACTATCTCATGACTCTGAACCCTATCAGATTCAAATAGATTTCTACAGCTATCTGATGCAGATATTTCTAGACCGGACTCCAGCTGCCGTGAGGACCACAGCGCTATAAGGAGCCCAGCAATGCAACTCTGAAGGGCTTCTTCATAGAGCTGACATGCATGAGTCGACGATGCCCTTCCGCTTGAGGACTGTCTCCATATGGCCTAAGGCAGTGAGCTCTGCACAGCAGCTCAAGTACTTAGCAGCTTGGACACAAGCCGTACTCACAGAGCATGGCACCTGCCACTAACTTTTCCAGAATGATGTGTGATGCACATCACCCTGACTGCAGTGTTATTTCTGCACTGCTAGCCATGAAGAAGGTAACTGTAGCCAGTAGCTGGATTTGTATTACCTTAAAAATTCTGTTAAAAATATTACTCAGTGCAAAAGGAATATGTTCTTCAATAAAAGAAACCAAATGTGTTGCTATGTGCATTCCAAAACTGACATTCCAAACCTGAATGCATAGAGAAGTATTACAGGAAGAACAGGAAGAAAACAGTTTTACTTATCTGCATAGGCAATGAGCAATGAACGTCTAAGCAATAAACAACCTTCATAAATTGAGAACATCCCAGAAATACACGCTTTCAGTGCAGGCCTCATACATTCTGGTGGGGGGACATGGAAAACCACTAAGCTGACTAATAAAAGTTTGACTTGTTACAAAGTAAGTGCTCCTCGGAAATCCTCAGAGAAGGATCTTCTTACAACATCAAGAATTCTAACTAGGACAAGCCCACATCAGCATCAAGCGCAGCAAGACAACTGACGGACACATTTAGGACACCATCAACATGACTCCCATAACAAGTGATAATATGGATGCCATCTGGAAATCACAGAAAGGGAGTTAGATGTGGATAAGCTCCTGTCAAAGTTGGTCTCTATTTTTTCCTGCTATTTTTTCTGCAAGTTCCTGACTGCGATTATTTTTATATAATGAAAAATCTCTTGCTCAAACACAATCTTAGCATACTTCTGGGTGGAGAAGTTCTTTGAGTTAAGGGCTTGAGGGTGGCAAATGTTTAGTTCTGCAAGGTTTCAGGGGAAGGATTTAAGCAGGCTGTCTTTGCCATCATTTGTCGTGATGGATCCTAAAAATTTTGAAACACCTCTTTTGCTGCCATGAATAGCAGAAAAACTGAGAAGGGTTGTGGGTTCCGCAGTATATTGCAGACTGTTCTTATGACGTATACACTACCAACTTGTACTTTTATAGGTCCCACGAGCCATACAAATACGTAACTTGTCTCAAGATAAGTCATTCCTGCCGTGCCTGGTCGCATGCATGAGCTTCCTTCTGAGGCTGGAACACCTGTGTATTTTCATTGGAATTTGCTCTGGTTTATAACACTGAGACGAGACTCTAATCCTTTTAAGGAAGAGCGCCTCACTTTATCATTTCCAAATTCTTACAAGTCCCTTCAAACGTGATCTTTCTGTCAGCAAAAATGGGACCCTGCAAGCTATAATTGGGGCAATCCCTGAGTTCTCATAATTACCCTTTGTCTAAAGCTGTATTTCTTGTTAGCACTGAAACAGTCAGAAAATAAAGAGCTGTTGAGGCCTGCAATATAGAAAATTTATATGCTTGGATTCTCATAAATTCAGCTCTTAATTAACCTCTTTGTGAAAAGGGGTGCATTTGAACTATCTAAGTGCACTGTCTATTGATAAGTTGATACTAAGAGAGGACGGGCTGGGTGGCCAGTTCGGACTCTCCAAAGTGCCGTGGCAGATCACAAGCTAATGCTACCTGAGACGATGTTTCACAAACTGAGGAGTCATAAATTAATACCTTGTTTAAAACCGAAGTGTCGTGACAGTGGGATACAGGATGTCTCCAGAAGCGCATTTATATTCAGCTGAATTGCCAGTGCACTGGGAAATTTGTCGGAAGAGCTTTGCTGTAAACAGCAGGTTGTGGCAGGGGGGATAGTGCCTGGGCATACAGCTTGTCAAGGGAATCAGCTCCCAGCTCCAACCAGCCGCAGACATGTCCCGGCAGCTCCTAGATGAACAAAACACGGAGAGGACTTTGGGAGTCGCTCCAAACACAGACAGCCAATAAAGTTTGTGCTTGCTCTGTTCCTTTTTTTGTTTGTGTTCTGAATCTACTTGTTAGTTTCTCAATTTAGTTTACTTTTCATCTGGTCACCTGGCGAATGTCACCTGGTTTGGAAAAACTCACTTTTAGCATGAGCTGGCAATAGCTCAGGTGGCCTGACTTCAAGGGAAAGCAACATAACAAATTTCCACTAAATTGCACCTATGGTATTAAGCCAAAAGTGCTTAAATTACAGTCTATCTTGCTACCTTCTGGAAGAAAGCAGTGCAAGGAGAAGATGTGAAAGAAGAGGAAGAGTGGCCTTCTAAGCAAGTCAAACTAGGAGAGAAGCCAGCCTAATACTGGCTAAATAAAACATGAAATGTCAAAAAAAAAAAAAAAAAAAAAAAAAAAAAAAAAAAAAAGAAAAGAAAATGAAGAGGTGGAAAGTGAAAAACTGTAAAAAACTGTAACAAAGAACAAGCAAATCAGTCAGCAACACCATGTGGTCGTTGACCAAGAAGCACAGGGCAATAAATTGTGGCAGCTCCCAAAAATCATGGGAACTAAGATAAGGAAGCTTAACACTGGGAAGGAAGATGATCTGATGTCTAATGACAGATGTAACTTTTTTCAGGTTATTAGAGACTCAAAGAAGTTTTTATGAAAAAAGGTCAACTTAGATTTTAACCAAATGCTCAAATTGTATTCCTGTGTACAAAACACCATGAAGTTAATACTCTAATAACAGAAGAAAAATTTTAAAAAGCAAGGAGAAGCTGAGGAGTGCTTCACTTCACTAAAGGTGGGTCTCTGGAGTAAACCAGCAGTAGCCTGGCTCAGTCCTGCACATGCTGAGGTGTCTGTCTCTCATATCGCATCTGCTCTCTGTGTGGGCAGGAGTCAGAGAGAGCCTGCCTCGGGGCAGGAAGAGGATCTTGCATCTTCCAGTCTAAGGGCGTCAACCTAGTGGGACACTTACAGTCAAAAATACTGGAAACTTCCTCACGTGCACAGGAAATACGCAGAAAGACATTTGGGAAAGAGAGAGCAGATTGCCAGAGAAGGCTGCCAGAAAGCAATTACTCGGTTAAGTGCACAAGCTGTGACTGGGATGGATACCGCTCGGTGTATTTAGCAAATTAAGCTCTTTCAAGGAAATACAAGTAGAAACAGATTGCTCTTATTTAAAGGGTGGTGAAAAAGGAAGAAGCACTGGACTCTGTTTTTCATCAGTCAGAAAGAAAGTGACTAAGCTGTAAGAGGCAAGTGAATTTCTGAAGGTATGCCTGAGTGTAAGTAGGAGAAGACATGCCTAAACTGTGATAATATCCCATTTCCACTTTTGCCCACCAAAAGATTTCTTGGACTGAGCTGTATTTGTTCTGCTTGATCTGTACGGTCAATATGCAGGGGCCCTTTAGATTTACGGACTCTAGTAAGCAAACACTGAATGTGAAGATGCATGGGGAAAGTCTGCCTTCATCACTTAGTTAGAATTTCAATACACTTGTAATATGCAAACTAATTCAGACAGGATGATGCAGATTCAACCTAGTCTGCATGTGTGAAGTTTTCAAGTTCAGCAGCAAGGAGGAAGGCCACAAAGAGTGTACAGAGCTGTGTCAGGAGACTTTAAAAGGCAAATACAAAGATGAGAGATGAGGCTAAATCTGCTGATCCGACATTCCCAATAGAGACATCTGCTTTGGCACTGGGCTGTCTTTGGAGAGCAACAGATGTTTCTGGGCATGATTCATCCTATTTGAATAGTGATATTTCTACTAGATTAAACAACCTGCACCTTGAATTTGCCACTTTCTCTCCATTGACTGTAAAGAGCTGGCAGGCTGATCAGCTCAGCTGTAAATGCTCCCAACATAGATGTACAAAACTACGTCAGAAGAAGAAGTGGGCATTGGACCAGATGACCCCTAGAAGTCCCTTCCTGTCTCAACTGATTCTATGAAGCCCAGGTAAAGTGCTGACATGTAAAATTGGAGCAGCCAAAGGCAACTGCCCCTCAAGGCATGTACCCAAACTAGCTGTAAGTCCAGTCTTTTGCAGCATTTGGAATGATAACAGGACAGTCATGAGGGGTCAGTGATATTGTCACTCCATTTACTCATCTGGGTAAAAAAATGCAAGCTTTGACAAGATACTACATACAGAAGCTCATTAAGACACTGTCAGGAAAGTAAATGAAAAGTTACTGAAGGGTTGTTCCAATTGCAGACAACCCTAATTTTATTAAGATATTGATCTGTGCCATCGGTCATTGTAAAGGATAGACATGAAGCTGCGGCCCTTGGGAATTGAATAAACAACTTCTTACATGATAATAGTTAGCCACTTACTAAATAATAATTTTTTATCCCTGTGTGACCAGACATGTTGAACTGATGTCAGAGTAGCTGAGGAATATAAAGGGCCTTGGGATGGAGAGAATAAATGTGCAGCTGCCATAGGAAAAGGGAAAGATGGAGGCCTGCAACCAGAATGGCATGTTTCTGAGGAGACCGTGATGGCCAAAGAAGCAATAACTTGGAAAAGGTCACCTTATTTGCCTGAAAGTCTCATTCTGCCACTAATTTCTGGAAATAGATCAAGTCAGAGGAGTAAGTGTAATCATCTCCAAGCTGTTTATGAGTCAGAGATTAAAGTGGGCTGATAGGGTGTGAAGAAGTACGGAGGTGTGAGGAAAAGAAAGTGCTCCTCTGTGACTGCTGTCAGATCCAGTATCTAACTGCCCATAGATTGATTGCATTAACTGAGGGAATGCAATACCCTTTGTAATCATCATAGGGTTTGTTTTTCAGTATTCTTTAGGTTTGTGTTTTAATGCAGTTGGCTAGGCCCTCCAGGAGCACCTTGAGCTACAATGGCCATAAGTCCCACACAAAAAACCCCCTTAAAATGTCCTCCATACTTTTAATGAACTTGAAAAAAAAAAATAAAAATCAGAAGTAACCTTTCTCATGTGTCCAAAACACTAAGTACTAGCAAGTAACTTGGACAGATGGACATCCACGACAGCTGTCTTGGACTAACAGCTGCCCAGAAGAAGGAAAGAGTTTATATTGCTTTATATGCCCTTTCCCTTTTCAGTACTTTCAGCCCTGATGATTTTATCAGTAAACCCAAGGAAAATATTTAGGGATTCAGTGACAATGCATAAAGAATTTGTTTCCCTAATTGCCCCACCCCACCAAACCCGCCTGCCATACTCAAGAGCTGTAGCCCTCTGTGGGCTGTGAGGTGAGGTATGCATTCATCTCTACAACATGGTTTTCCCTCTGGTGGTTAGCATTCCTTTCCAATTCATATCGCAAAAATGTACATTTACTATGCATATAAATTTTGTTAACCAAGTCAGGAATGTGGATAAGAGGAAATTGAGGAGAGAAGAAGGAAAAACAAAATGTCAAAATTCTTGGTGACTATTGAAAGTACTCTTGTCTGACTCCAAAACAAGTAGAAAAAGAAAGACGGATGCATTAAGTTGGCATTGGCAATTTTATATTCAACATCTTTATTGCTTTCCTGATATATTCAGTTCATGAGGGATCTGATTCTCTGCTCGCTATTCAGTTTTAAATCAGGTAATCATGGAAGGTAATGCCCATATCCTTCACCGTGCTAAATGAAGTAAGCCAACTTATGTGGCGAGGAAGTAGATGATTTAACAGGCTTATTTACTGGAATATTTTAGGTTAGTCCTGTTTAATTTCTTAGATCCTCGTGAAAGTATTTCCTCATGTTTCTAGCCAAAAGAAAGGTTCATGACAGCCAGCAATCACTGCCCTGGAAGAGCACGCGGGCATTGCTGTTGGTCAGCACTTCCACGTCCCATATGTGTGAGGTGAGCTAAGGAACATCAGGAGATATCACAGCACGACCGATGGGAACCAGGAATAAGTCTCAGAAGCATGTGCTCCTGTGCACAGCATCAGCAAGGATGTGGTGTGGACAATGATCACTTTAAAATACTCTGTCCCATATCTGGAAATGCCTCTAGAATATCTGACCCTACCCTGAACAAGTACCGCCACTCCAGGCCTGGCCAGTGAATCTTTCGGTGTTTGGTGAACTCAACTCTAAAATCACACACACACACACAAATATCCAAGAAAGGCCGTGCTGGTAAAAGCATTGCAGGAGGAGCTCACAGCCTTCCAGAAACTATAAAAGCACATTTTTTGCAATTAATAGAAGCTTCTTTTCATCATGCTTTAATAGTCTCCATTATTTAGCTACTTATCCATCTTGTCCTGAAGCATATTTCTGTGTTCGCTCATTTCTCTCCCTCTGGGATTTGCTGTGATGCTTTCTGCAATTACATGCACTACAGGTGCCAGACCACTTATTCTCAGCATCCCAGCACTTTTCAGCTTCTGAAATTGGGGCTTGTCCCCTTCTCCCCAGGAATCTCTGCGGATTCTCCCTTGGGCTGGCAGGGCCACTGGCTTCCATCTTCTCGGCTAAGCTCAGGTTTACCACTCCATTCCCTCAGCTCCAAATGTGGCTCCCTCTTTTAATTTTTTATTCTCTGCTTTCTGTGCTGGCAGAGGTTGCTTTAAACTACTGATCGCCATCACGTATTTTTTAAACAAAAAAAAAAAAAGGGATGCTACGCACCTTAAATGGAGTGCCCCTAAATTTGGCCCTCAGGTGAATTCTACAAAGGTTAGCCCTCATGACTGTCATGAATGCAGCTGCCTGGAAAGGCCAGTCCTGTGACCTATTTTAAACACACAATCACTGATTCATGGCAGAAATCTCATTATGGACATTCATTTTTTTTGAAGAACTGCTGAGCAGCGGATAACAGCCTATCTTCAAATTAAATCCAGTTCAATAAATAGCGCAAAATTAAATCATTCAATGTCTGGTCTGCCTTGAGCTATACTTAAGCCCTGTGCATGATTAACAGATTAGAATGCGAAAAAAAGCAGCTTAATCTGTCTGCTGCAGAGATACTTTTATTCCCCTGTGCTGCAGATTGTTTTATCTCTAGGGACTACAACAGTCAAGCTCTGCCTGTAGGTCTCAGCAGATGGTGTGGCTAGAGGAGCACTGAATTTCCAATTTATCCTGAAACCTGGATATTTATGTTGTGTCCTTTTAATGACAATACTGTTTCAGTTCTAGCAAAGAGCAAGAATTCCTTATATTTATCCTTATTATATTTATTACAGTAGTATTCCCAGTCAAGATCAACGCAGACAGACAAACGCTGAGAGGCTCAGACATGGGAAGTGACTAGTCCCGGGCCATGCAGTAATGCAGTATAAAAGAAAAAGTGATGGCATCCAGATAGCCTGAATCCTATTCTAATGCCTTATCTGTAACACACTGTCTGCTATGTGGCTGTCACTTATCCTTTGAATTAGGACTTTATATTAGGACATTTAAATCCTAAATGCTCCTCACGATGAACTTCAATTAATTAATAAAGCTGGCATTCACAACTTTTAATTTTCTTAAATGGAGACTGGTTTTATTTTTTTTATAAGGCTGCACAGCTGTATGACTACACCACTGCACTTAAAATAAAAGTAACTATAGCAGGTTAATGCTTGTAAGACTCAATCCAGCAGAATATAAACCGAGTTTTTCCAGTGCGGCAGCAGCATATTTCACTTTCAGCAGAAACAGAGAGGTGAGAGTACTCAGCATTTTGCAGGATGAAGGCATTATATACTTGCAATATTACATTCACTGTATATAGCACTGGTGACAAAGAGTATTAGGCACACGTTGAGACCACACTCAGCTGCCTGGAGTATCACCACCCAGTCTTTGGCACCTAAATAACCAGAACATCACTAGCACCATTTGCATTTCAGAACTGCAACTCGCATAAATATAGGGGCATATCAGAATACAAATGAGGCACGCTGGCATATTCACATATTTTGAAACACGCAAAAAAATTCCTCTGCTGTGCCAGATGATGTTCTGCACTCTGCTGTGATACCCTCCCTCATTTATGCCATTGGATGTTTTCTGCCAAAGTGCCTGAACACATTAGAGAGCTGCCGGCACGGGGGATTTTTCAAATTAAGCAGTGGGATCTTAATTTAGTATTTCTTTTAAATGACCAACGTAACACCCTCAGTCCCCTGTGTGGGCTTAGGGGCTACACGGCCGAGTCAGACTGTTGCCTCAGGTACAGAATCCCAGCGACAACCAGCCTGTGCCAGCTGTGAAAGTGGCGTGGGCTAATGAACGGGGCAACGGTACATCATCTGCAGCTGCTAAGGCACAGGCTTATGAGCAGAGCAGAGCAGCGAGCAGAGCAGGCCTAGGAATAGGTCTATATGTCAAATGGTTTCCTTTTGGTAAGCTTTCGTGCCATTTTCCTCTACCAAGATTTCAGAAATGAGTCAGGTGATCCCTGACCCACTTTCAAACAGGAAAGTTACCCCACCTTCCACATTACCAAGAGCAAGGATTTTTGTCTGGTTTTAGGTAATACTAAGGAAAAGCAGTCCTTCTTGGTTGTATTTTTCCAATGAACTGATCTTTGAGCAGCTTTGTTGTGTTAGAGGGTTTTTTCTAACAGTAATTTCTGTAGTGACTTCTACTAAAGCAGCGGCAACGTGTTTTTAAGACCGTTCAGTGTGTGATAAGGCGGTGTTGAGAATTTAGAAACCCGTTTGTATGTGTCATACTATTTTTGTGAAGAAAGGCATTAGAACAACAGAGTCTGTAATGTGGAGAACAGTGAGCACTTTTTAAGTTGCTTGCTGAAAAATAACTGCATTTTTAGTGACCTACGTCAAATTCAAGTGGCCATGAGTCTCATACTTCATTGATCTCTAAATCTTGGGGTGTGTAAAATTCCTAAAGAAAGGAATTGAGTCTGAGATGCTGGATATTTGAGGAAAGACTGACTTTCCAGACTCTCCAAAACAGATAACCACAGGAAAAGAAAAATGCCATGTCAACAGCTAAACCTCCCAGATGCTCTCCACTTCCCCTCAAACCATGAGAAGCGCTGTGCCAGAAAACAGCTCTTTGTTCAAGATGAGATTGGATGAGGCTTTGAGTAACCAGATCTAGTTGAATATGTCCCTGCTTATTGCAGGTGGTTGGACTAGATGATCTTTAAAGGTCCCTTCCAACCCAAACCATTCTATGATTCTCTGAAAACATCATTTTATCTGATGCGTTCCTCGCCTGCAGTGTCAGACTTTGCCTTTCCAGAGCCCTGACGGCTGGGGACACGGAGTAGGTGAGCCCCCAGCTTTTCCCCACCTTGTATTTTCACTTTATTATTATTATTGCTAAAGGGACATCCATCCCCTGTATTGTTTTTTTTTTTAATGTTGTGACAAGGGAAGTGACAGCTCTGCACATGCCGTATGTAAGAGGCTTTTGTCTGTGTGCACCCCAGCTGACATCAGCGGCTGAAGAGACACAGCCAGAGACGAAAGGTAAGGCAACAAAATCTCAGCATCTTCTAGACGTGTCACATTTGCTGCGAATAAACAGATCAGCTGAGCTCCAGCAGTCGGTCTCCATATGTCCAGCAAGCATTAGTCCAACTAAGCATTTAAGTTTGTCCAGGATGCCTGGACAGGCAGCGGTGTGGGCCACCAGAAGTTCAAAGAGTGCAGAAGCTCAGGGGGAGCCAGAGCTGCAGGGAGGTCCTGAACTGTGTAGATCAAGTTTTAGAGTTGAAGACTGTAGTGTTGGGCAGAAAATAAATCACAAATCTGTCTGTAAGGCCAATTACAGGAGAGGTTAGATGAGAAAATTTTCCCTAGATTTAACATGATCCTAGATATTTTCTTAGGGTCTCTGAACTATTCTATGCACCTAAAATAACCTAGAGGTTTGAGACTATTGTGTGCTCTTGTTTAATTAAGGGTTGTTCAGAATCCTACTGAAACTGTGTTCCTAATGTTTGTATTATAAAGTCTCTGTGACGGTAATGTGAGAATACAGGAATAATTCTGTCATCGTAACAAAAACTAAAGGGAGCGCTGTAACTGGCTGTAAGTTTGTGATTCAAAAAAGCGTAGCTCTGCTTTTATGATCATCTGCTTTTTGTATTTATCCAGTAAAATTCTCCAGTCCTAGTTAGACTTCTTGATCGAACTCATTTTTTAGAGTTTAAATAAAGGAAGGTAATCTCGATATTAACAGAATTATTTTGATATTGAATTTACTGTACTGAGCATAGCATAGTAAAAAATAAAAAAATAAAAAAAAATCAAGACCTGACTTTAATTTCATTTAGGCTTTAATAGGTTTTATTGCAACTTAATATTATATTATGTAGTGTAGCTTTGGTGACATCTTTTCTTGATTTTATTTTATTGTATTTCAACCTACGAAAAGCTTTCTACATCAGAAATACATAATAAATCACATTTCTGTCAACAGGTAACACGGGTAACATAAGTACACCACTCTGCCAGACTGAAACTATACCTGTTTCGTGTTGATAAGCTTATGATTCTTGCAGCCTCATCCAGAGTCACCTTCCAAGGATGTTGCTTCTGGACTAATGCTGGCAGAAAGGGATAATGTGAAGAACAGACAGAGTTAATACGAGCAGGAGAACTGCAAGGTGTAGACAGGAAACACCCTTTCTGGTTTCGTTATAAGTAATTTGTTTTAGTCTATCTGAAAGCTATGTTATTCAGAGAGACTGAGAAAATGAAATTTTGTATTCATGAACTGCAAAATTACACATTTTAAAATTATAATCGAAAGACAGCAGTCCAGTGTGATTGGCAAATTAATTGGGATTGAAACGTTAGCCATGTGCTGTTCCATTTGGTCTGGGTTTTTCCCAAACTGAAATAGATAAACCTGTTTTGAATCTTAAAATCCTGTCACACTTTTAATATCCTGTGAATACTGTTTAAGATGGTTTGGATTACAGTGGAAACCTGTGTATTTTTTCAGCTGAGAAGCTATCTACTTACCTACCGATTGCTGCTGAGGGTACTGATGAATGACAAACATCTATCACTTGAAAACTTGAGACTTGACATTATAATCTATTAAACGTATCAAATAGTTTTCATTTTCTTGACTGTCTTCTCATTCAATGGCAGCAGAAATTGAGACAGACAGCATTCAGCAAAGCCACACAGTTTGGTGTTGAGGCCAGTTTTACTTTCATCATGAGTCAGTTAGAGGCATTGTAAATTAAATCAGGAAAGACGTTAAACGCTTTTTATTTGAGCTCATTATTGGGCAGAAGGAATTATAGTTGAGGCAGTAAAACTGCATCCTGTGACATGTAGGGCTGGAACTCACATCACAGGGAGCTCTTACTTGGGCCACAGAGAGAAAGAAAACAGGCCTCCTAACACAAACACAGATAATTTTAATTACTTTAATTGTTTTTACAGGAGCCTTTTCTCTTTTAAAGAGAAACTATATTTTTTTAGGGCTCCCACGGGATAAAGATAAATTAACCAAGTAAATAGACATAGGGCATCTAGATCCCAGACAAAACATTTACGCAAACTGATCTATTTGGCTTCCTTGCAAAACAACTGTCAGGCTTCCCCTGAGGAAGAGGGATGGCACTGAGCAATCCCTCAGCAATCCCTAGGCATCATCTGAACCCTTGAAGTCAGTAAAGCCAGGCTACTGTGAAAAGTGGTGATTTAGATTTCCCTGCAAAACCTTTTTGTCGGTATTCTAAGGTGTGGTACATCAAAGCCCAAGGTACTCTTGGATGGAGAGAGTTCATGCTGTCAATTAGGAAAAAAAAAAAAAAAGAGTAATATAAGAAAAGCAACAAACAAAATCGATCAAGGATGAGGGAACTGAGATTAAAGAGTTTCCCAAAGTACTGGGCATGGCTGGGTTGACGGATATCCTTGATGACTGTCAGTAAGTCAGGACATCAGGACAGCTAGAAGAGAGACGTGTATTCCTGACCTGGTCTGTGTACTCAGGAGGTGCCCCTCAGGAGCTGGCTCAAGCCAGAGCCTCAAAGGAGGTCCTCAGTGTTCAGCAGGTGAAAAGTCTGCCACAGCTGAGTTACTCAAAAGGCAAGGGGATACTGCTAAGAAACACTTTTATTTCAAGTCATGCCGTAGACTGAGGTTGGATGAAAATCATTTGGAAGTCCTTTCACCAAGACTGAGTAGATAAACCCAAAAATAGCTGAAAGTAAAGGTACCATTTAGCTACCTGGTTCTGCTTGGTTCAGAAGCAGGCATGGCTCTTTATGGCGGAGAAGTTACTTGAATCAGTCCCGATTATCAAGAGGACACCCCACGCCCTTTGCAAAACAGCTGTGGGTGCATCAAGGAGACTCAGAGAAGAAATACCCTTGCCATGTTTGCGTTATGCATACTTTGGGGACCTGAGGGTGTGGACTAAGCCTTCCAAGGCAATAACCCACTAGTATGTTTCCATTCTTTTAGCAATTATTAGTGAGTACAGGTGAGAGAGCCCGGTCCTTACAGCAGCGAGTCAGCTCACATGTAGGTGGGTGTCCAGCGCGTCCCTCAAAGTGACTCTTGGCAGAAATGAAAGGCAAGAGTGCAAAAAATTGTGAATTACCAAATGCTGGACCCCTGAGGGCATCCACAGACACCACTGTCCCTGCCCAGCCCACCTCAGGGTCTCCAGACCCTGCCCACAGCCCAGGACCCCATTTCAGCCCAGCTCGGGGCCATGGGTCAGGAAAGGTCTAGATCAAAGTTAACTTGCTTGAGGTAGCTTACCTTCATCAGAACTCTGATGGAGACAGCTGTGGCGACACTTTCAAATACTTAAAATATTAGAAAATGTAGTAGAATTTTCTGCCTGTTTTACCAGCACTCTTGAAGTGTTTTCAGGCGGTGTTTCCCAACGGCAAGTTAAAGGGGAAATCACAAAAAAAAATCCCCAAATAGTAAAACCACAAAGTATGGCAATCGGTCAAAACAAGACGTAAAATAGGGGCTTCCTTCCCTTTCACTCCACTATCAAAACAAATGTGAGGAGCTCTCTGTAGCCCCTGCCTGGGCAGCCGCTTCAGCCTCAGGTGGGTCAATGCTCTTCCCTGGAGGATGCATGACCGGACCATCCAGCAAGAGGATAAACAAAAAAGCCTGTAGGTAAGAGGAATGAAGACAGTGACAGAAGGACAAAAGAAAAACCATCAAACAAACACAGCAAAGGAGACTACAGTAAAGTTTCCCTTAAGCAGAGCAGAGGTATAGGAGTTCAAGTACATGCTGATGAACTTCATGGCCGGCGAGCTGGAGCAGCCTGATTTGACCTGTTCAGTCCTACCACCAGCAACGCCTTCTCCATACAACCAAGTCCAGCAGCTAATAAATGATGCAGGAAGCCTGTCTGGACAGAGGATAATTCCAGGAGGTGCAGAGATCAGAATTTTCCCAGAACATTTCTATAGTCAGCCCGAAGGCGATAGGCAGAATGAGCAGGAATTTCTTCTGGGAGGAGAATGTGAGGGGCATTTCAGAAACTGCACTGAGATCAGCTTGGAGCTTTCAGGCTGCATTTAAATACTGTTTGTTTGAGCTGCGCGGTTCAAATTAATTTGCACAGCAGTTCTGCAATGGCATGTAACTTGTTGTTTTTCAGCTAGAACATCAGTTATCTCTCATTTGTAAATCAGCCAGTATATCCTGTACTGACCTTTTACCTTATGGTTTTCTTCTGTTCACCCACTTGTTTAATGAGCTGGGTTTGTGGGTTTTCTTTTCATTTTTTTAGTATATATTATAAGAGTGAAGCTACTGTGAGAGCAGAAGAGCAGATGATTTCTGTGCTAAAGCTTTAGTAAATTTTGTGAGATAATTTTCAGTCATATAAAACCTAAAATTGCATTAAAATGTCTACATAGCTAAAGCAGCAAAGAGCCTGACAATTAACATTTGCATACCAAAAAATGCCCAGAGTAAATTTAAGCAGTCCCACCTTCAGAGAAAACTTGTGTAAGCATTTTGACCTTTTTTTCTGCCAGGGCGCTGATACCTAATGCATCCTTTACTTCTCACTCCCAGCTAAGCTCGGTCCCAACAGCGAGAAGTGCAGGTAGCAGACGCTTGTCCTGGAACTGCAAGACAGCAGTTCCTTGTTCCTGTCCTTGTTCTGTAGCTTTGAGAAGCAAATTTCTCTTACCTCTGACAACCACAAACTTGGGAGAGTGAGTAGGAGTAAAATATCCGTGATAGTTGATGTGCAAGTCAACACCGTTGTCTCTCTAACAGGGATTCTCAGACATACATGAGTCTGCACACATGTGGGCATGTGTGAGGGCCCTCCGGGGAAATTTCCTGTTGTCCTCACAGACAAATAACACAGTTTATTGCTTCCAGTTTTTAGTATAATAAACTACATGTAGTCAAAGTTTAAACCTTAACCATGAAGTTTGTCCTTTAAAATTATTGATATCTAGCAGCTTATGATCATCTCAGTTGGGCTCAGCTTCGGCTGGACGTGCCTGTACTCACAAAGACCTCTGTTTAGGAGCCATGAGATGAAATGGTGGCAGTGGGACCTCAGGCAGGGCTATCCTGCAGAGCCTGAGGAAGTGTGGTTAGCTAGTGTGCAAGTTCTTCATTGATGAAGGTTACAGTCAAACCAAAATAGTTTTCATCTTGTGTTTTAAGCATATGAATGCAGCACTAAATAAATGGTGTGTGGCAGCTGCATAGTTATTCCATGATCCCTCTGGCCGGGTTTTGTAAAGCTTGTAATGAAGGCACAAAGCAAGAGACTGCCACCAATTTTTAAATCTGTTGCACTCAGACGGCTGTAAAAAAAAGAAATTATGGCCTGCTGATAACCATTCAAGTTGGGAAACTCCAATTAACAGCATAACAAACCCAGAGAAGACTTCCTCATTAATAACCAGTAATGACAGCCAGGGAGCTAAACCGGTTCCCAGAGATTCCAGGAACCCTGGAGTTTCCCAGAATCACTACCTTTTTGCCCGCTAACATTTTCCTCATATAAATTTCAAGTGAATTCTACATTCTAGCATTTGTCCTTCTCCCATATAGGCACAGTAATATCTCCTGGACGTATCTCCTGGAAATGATTTCTGATTGAAATTCTGAATTTACAAAATGATCCTTAGAAAACTTGATGGGACAAATTTATAAAGTAGGTGCAGTGGTTGAGCCCTCACCATTTTCATTTGCACATGCCATTATGGATTTCTGCGTAAGACTGAAATTAATAAAAAGACAAATAGATTCTCGGTCTAAAAATTATATTCTGTGCATGAAAGCATTGCCTTATGAAGTCACAGGAGAGCTGTAAGTATTGTGTTACAATGGCTGTCAGAGGGGTTTTTTTGGGGAAAAAATAATCCCCGGTTAAAAATAGGTCTCAAATTTTCTAGTTCATTTCTTCGCCTGACTGAACTGTAAGAGATTTAGTTCCCTAATTATACCAACACAATGGCTTAACTTGTTGAGTTGCGAAAGCTTGCTGTTATTCTTAATCAGCATCCCTAATTCAGCAATAGTGAGTCTGCGACAGTGACAGAAAACAGAAAAAGATTCACGGTTTCTGCCATTACAAATAATTATTTCCCACACATTTCAGTGTTGAGGCACTTCTTGTATTTGAAGCTGTGAGACCCTGAACACATTACCATCGGAATAATTTTTCTTCGGCAGGTACTGTAAATTGCCAGGCAGCGGGAGGCCCAACGGAGGTGCTGGCTATTCGTGCAGCCTAAGCCCATTTCTGGGTTGTGAGGTGACTGTCTCTCTGCTGATGGGGTAACAGAGCACACTCTGCAGGGGAAAGGCTTAAAGATTTCAAATTAGAGTCATCCTTGAGTTGGATTGCAGAATAGATGTTTTCTTCTTCCATTGTTACTGATTTATGTGAATTTCCACTGTTAGAAATAACAATAGATTTTTCCTTCTGAACTTCCTCTTGAGCCTCAACAAAGTCATACACTTGCTTTGTTCTGCCTTCCACCTCCTGCTTTTTCTTGTTGTATTTCCTAACAGCGTTTTCTGTCACCCTCAATGACAGCATTATCTTCTTTTCTTAGAGGAAGTTAGAGGTGCTTACAAGATCACTGATGACATAAAAGGGACCATGATTTAAATTTATAAAAAAACCTGCTTTCAATTTTTTTTTTTTTTTTTTTTTGCCATTTCAATACCCAGTTATCACGTTCTTGGAAAACCTGAGAAGCCAGCTAAGAGCACAGACAACCCCCACTCTGACACTTATAGTGTAGTGCATTAGTAATAGGTTCATCTTTAAAGATTAGAAGTTGAAATTAAATGTATCTGCTTCCCCTAGCTGAGTACCCGTCAGGCTGCTGCAGCCGGTTCAGTGATGCCAGACTGTGCTATCAAGCATCCTTTAGCCCAAAAGAGCTCACGCTCTGTGCCTGGCTCTTACATCGGGCAGTGGAGAGCAGCAGCACACTTACCTTCCAGCTTTGCCTAACTGGAGAAATCTGGGAGAAAGGAGCGAGGAACATGCCTCCTCCCTTCCAACTCCCCAGTCTCAACCACCAGCTCCCCTCAGTCTGGAGGGGCACTGAGGGGTTTCATACTTTCCCGCTGCCCCCACTCTTTTGCAGGGAGCCAGCAGGTGGTATGATTTGCATGGTGACTACCTGCTCATACTAACTAACACCTGAAGCTGCACACCTGCCTTCTCTACATCAGCCTCCAGAGAAGTGGACTTGTGCCAGTTTAACTAGCAGAAGGAGTACACTGACCAAGACAGTCATGAACGCCACAGTTTTCCTGTCCCATTTCCTCGTATTTCTTGCAGGTGCTGAAGAGCGACCTCAGAGGTACGTGCAGAGAGCAGAATTACCACCTTCTGCATGTGGCTTTGCATCTGAAGCCCCTTCCACCAGGGTGCTCACCAGCCCCTGGGTTACAAGTCTCCTCTCCTTTTGTCCGAATTTCCACTTTCTTCATAGCCTCTAAATTTCCACCAAGTGTCTCAAAACTTCTGTGGTATTTTTGACCTTTTCCAGGCCCTTAATGTCTGTTCTGCTTTGGGGGAACTCCGCTGCGAAGAATCCCTTCTGTGTTGGCCACCTTGCCTGGACCAGCTTCTCCATCCTGCTGTTCTCAACATATCCCTTCTGAAATGTGAGCTACTAAGAGTGGTATCACATGTGAAACACATGGTGTTGCACATGTTGAAACATCTGATGACAAAGCAACTTCAAAAATAAAAATATTGTCCTATTTGTTGGCTTCCTGAAGCTTTTTAAGCTGCCATTAACCACGGACTTCCTTTTGGCTGAAGCCTGTGAGTGACAGTATGTGCAAGCAGAGCCCTCATTAACAGCCAGGATGTTTGAGGGCGGTGCTCCCTGTGCAAAGCACATTTAATTTTATCAGCTAATCAAGCTATTTTTAATTACAAAGTGCTCTTTGAAAATGACAAGAGCATGTGAGAGCCAAAAGATGGCTAGATATAGAGGCAACTATTTCTATTTTGAAGCCTCTGCTGGGAAGATAAAAATGATGCTGAGGCTGAAATGTGGCGTTCCAGCATTTACTGTCTCTCTTGTCAGTAGAAGTACTGTGGGAGACGGAAGAGCAAAAATTAACTTAGAGAGATAATACACAGGAAGCCAATGTTATGTTAGATTAGAAACAGCCAGTGCTTTCGGTGACAAGCTTGGAAACTAGAAAGGAAATACTGCTCAAGTACTCAACTATGCAGAACATTTTATGCCTTTTTTTTTTCTGCTTTATAAAATAACATAAAGCACAGAATTATCACCACGAAATGGCAGGAGCTGGATGCCAAATGGGCAGACTGCTTCGCAGATTAATGAAGAAGAACCTGGCTGCCTCTCTCGGGTACTGAACTGTCCTGCTCTTGGAAGGAGAGGCAGAAGATCATCTGTATGTAAATGGTGTCTTTACGGTTCATAGAAAAAACCTACGAAAATCATGCCACTTATCTGTGCTGAAGAGAGAACAAATTAATACAGAACTGAAAAGCGAGAAAAGTGAAAGCTGATCAATGCTTACAAATACTCAAAGGGTGGGTGTCAGGAGGATGGGGCCAGGCTCTTTTCAGTGGTGCCCAGGGACAGGACAAGAGGGAATGGGCACAAACGTGAGCATAGGAAGTTCCACCTAAACATGAGGAGGAACTTCTTTACCTTGAGGGTGGCAGAGCACTGGAACAGGCTGCCCAGGGAGGTGGTGGAGTCTCCGTCTCTGGAGACATTCAAAACCCGCCTGGACGCGTTCCTGTGTAACCTGCTCTAAGGTGGCCCTGCTCTGGCAGGGGGGTTGGACTAGATGATCTCCAGAGGTCCCTTCCAACCCTATGATTCTATGATTCTTCCCAGCTCTATTCGGACCAGCAATCCACTCTCCAGTGCTGAAATTGGGTACTTTTTGTGACCCCTCAGGAACTCTGGAGCTCCACAATTTCAAGCCTGGACCAGGCACCCACCCGCTGGGTGGCAGAATGAATACCGGCTTTGCTGGAATCTCCCCATGCCAAAAAAGCCCCAACCCAAAACAATCAGAGTAAACACTTACAGGCTAATCCTCTTTAAGCAGAGGAACTGATGCAAAGCTGCAGAACAAAACATTTACTGTGATTTTTTTTTGTTTGAGAATTTTTTAAGAACTGCCTGTGATTTTATCTTAGTAAAGATGTAACCTGTGGTAAAGCGATTCGCATCGTTCACTTTTTCCACAATGTCTGGCACAGAAGTTCGTAGCTCCATTGTCTGAAAAAAAATCAGCATAGCTCATATGTAGTTTTATTTCTATGATTTCTCATTTGTCTGGCAGGCCATCTTCCTCTGTGAGATTTTTCATTCTTTTCAAGACAGTGGCTAGGCAGGTTTCAGACCTTGATTTTAGTTTTTGGACAAGTGTGTATCATAGAAACCAAGACAATATTAGTTTAAGGTAACACGTATTGTGCTGCAGCTCCTTTGCCAGCAATGGGGCTGATGCTACAGCCAACTCAGTATTTGTCTTACCAAAGGGAAACCCCAGCAGCTCAGAGTTGTCCATTCTCATCTGCACTTCTCAGGATCCCATCTTAGTAAATCCTCCCAAATTACTAGTTTGCAAGATGCCATAGAGTCACAGAATGTCTCCAGTTGGAAGGCACCCATAAGGATCATCGAGTCCAATACTGCTCCTTGCAGGACTACCTAAAACTAAACCATAGGACTAACAGTGTCATTCAGATGCTCCTTGAACTCTGAGAGGCTTGGTGCTGTGACCACTTAACCTGGGCAGCCTGTTTCAGTGACCGGACAGCCTCCCAGGGAAGAACCGCTTCCTCGTGTCCAATCTGAACTTCCCCTGATGCAGCTTAGATAGGACATTTCCTTGTGTCTTATCACTGCTCAACTACACTGGATATACCTCTTCAAAATACAAGGTGTGCGTGTTTTTTGAATAGGTGAAGGGTTTTTGGCAAGTGCATTTTTATTCTGTCATCCTCCTTTACTTGCTTAAGGGTCTGGATGAAATCCTGCTCTTTACAGAGCCAGAGCTGAAACTCAGGCTGGTGTATCTTCCTGTTTAAAAAGCCCAAAGCCATGATGAATATGTATGTTAGGGCAGAATTTCCTTTCCGATGCCATCATTTCTACATTCTTCTGCTCAGGAGCCTACAAGTCTGGTTTGGCACCATCTCCTCACTCAGCACGCGCTAAACTGCAGGAAGCCCAGTCTTTAACACTTACTTAACAGAGGTCAAGCAAAGTGTCAGCAGGCAGATTCCTGGCTCGCCACCCGGACACAAGGAAAGCATGGTTTTTCTTTTGCGTGCCTTTGTGCTCCTCATGTGTTGCCCGATAAATGTGAAATGAGATTGTTTAACACCTAGACATTCACACAGAAAAATGTGCAGCAGTTGCAGACTCTGTATCCATATATTCGTACTATAGAAGGAACAGGTTTAGAACCTATGTAACTAGTGGGTCATTTCTGCGCCCTCTTGTATGTCTTGACCAAGGCTGTGTCGTGTATCTTACTACAAGTGAACATGTACCACATAGACTATTCTGGGAGTCAAAACGTCGTGTGGAGGGTGACAATTGTGATATCCTCGCTGAATTTCACTCTGCGTGCTGTACTTAAATATTAGTAGTGTTTTATAGATCGGCATCCATTGCCTGGAGGTTAGGACAGTCAGCGGGAAAGGGACATTGCTTTCCTGCCAGGTGGGTGCCTTAACCACGGGATTGTGGTCCATCGCTTTCTGTGAGCATTTGCCAAGGTCTGTACTGTTCAAGGCCTTTTGAGGTTGTACATATGAATTTAAAAACCTGAAGTCAACCTCTTGTTGATTCTCCATCCCACGAGAGATTTATTTAAGCTAATCTTAGATGTCTAAAAAAACCTAGAAGTCTAAGTGAGAGCTGGTAACGTTATGCTCCCAATAAAGAGATGGGTTATCAGAAGGCTATCAGACACCCAGGACAGGCTGGATGTCCCTCTGTGGGTGCCCATTTCTACCGACCGGCTGCAAAAGGTGACCAGCTCAGACAGACACGAAACTTTTAGATGCATGAAGTGGCGCGATGAGTCACGAACGAGCTGTCCGCACCCCACCAGCAGCGCACACACAAAAGCCTGGCTGCGAAACCCCGCAGCTCTCTCCAACGCCGGACTGCGGCATTCCCGGAACCTGCCGCAGATCTGAAGAGCTGTCATCCATCCTAAAAATACGTTTGCACCTCTTTCCGCTGCCGTAGCGGGGTCCTTCTCCGGAGACCCGGGAGACAACAGGACCAAAAGCTCCCCCTCGGGGTCCTCTCCGGGGCCGGGTCCCTGTCCTGGCCGACCACGTACCTCCTTTGCGGTGCGCCCTTTCCCGGGCGGGGGTGACTCCCGAGGTGCCGAGCCCGCCCCTCCGGCCCTGCCCGGGGGAGGGAAGGCGGGAGGAGTGGAGGAAGGGAGGGAGGGAGGCCGGCCGAGAGGCGGCCCGGCTCCCCGCACAGCGGCGGCACCGGCAGAGCCCCGCGTCCCGCCGGCGGCGGAGGCAGGTGCGGGAGCTTCCGCGTCGCGCTGCGAGGAGGAGGAGGAGGAGGAGGAAGAGGCGGCGAAGGCGGGCGGGCAGCCCCCAGCCTGTCCGGCGTGCCCGTGGGCGTGCTCCCCGGCGGGGAGGGCCGCCGCCGCCGCCGCTAACTTTG
>VXBO01002396.1:233452-324958 GCA_013400135.1 Rhinoptilus africanus
CAGGAGGATCGGCAAAGCCGAGCCCGGGGGTTCGCAGCTGCCATGACGGCAGCCGGGCGCTGGCCTCAAGGTACGGGCAGCCCTGGCAGAAGCAAATCCGCCTCACCTCGGGTACGGGCAGAACGGGCAGGGTCCAGTCCATCCCCTCCCCGCTTGCCGCCATCGGTCTCAGTGGGGTTGTGTTCCCTCTGGGGACCGTGGCCACCCCACCCCAGGGTGGGTGGAGAGGGCTTTTTATTGAAGAGAAAGGTTTGGTAAGAGGTGTCCTCTGGGGATGGCATCAACCTTGCAGGCCTTTCAACATGAAACCACGACCACGTGCAAAACACCGTGTGTTCTTCAAAAAAAAAACTGCATCGAACCTTAAAAATCCCCCAAATTAAGACTCTCAGCAAGGAAAGGGAGGGCTTGAAGGGTGTTGCTGTCAGAGCATTGCCTGTCCTGACGCGCCAAAGGAGGCTGGGCTCTGTGGTATCGCTACTGAAATGCTGACAAGGGGCTTCTGTGAAGTTCGCTGCCGAGGTCCGCGCAGGCCTGGAGGGGCCAGAGGGTGCCACCGCCGCCAGGAGGGCTCAGCTCTGCTGCTGCCGGCTGGGTGGCCCTGCGGGGCTGGTGATGCTCTGGGGAGGGGGGCACCGGCGGAGGGAAGGGGAACCGTGTCCAATTCCCTCCATCGCTCGGAGCAGCAGGGGTAAGCATTCACTTGCTTGCGTGTTTCAAAGATGTTTGTGGCAGAGACATTTGCATTTCTAAAGAAAGCTGCAATTCTTTTTAAAGTAGGAATTATTTTTTTTTAATATATTGATTTAGTCAGGTGGTGATGCGGACGTGAGATGCAGGTGACTAACATGTTTCTTGGGGACACGCATAGAAGTGACTGTAACTGGAAGGCGAACACTCGGTATTTCCATTTTGTTTCCTCAGCCAGATGAGAGAATCACTTTTCTTCCCTGGCTTCCGGGCTGACACATTGTGCCGTGCACAGGGTCCTCCTGGTCACATCCCTTCCAAACAATAACATCCTCTCAGCTGGCAACTCCTGGACAAAAGCAAATGTTTCCTGACGAGGCTAAGACAAATTAATGGTGAAGTTCCCAAATAAAAGCTTGTATTTAAACAACAAAAAAATAAAATTTTAAGTTTCATTTTGGATTTTAAAATTACATTTTCCTGTAGACATCCTGCCACTTGTGTGAGAAGGGTGTACATGAGTGTGTGTATGTGTCCTTTTTTTCATTTATTTCTTAATTTGTGGATAGCAGGTTCCATTGTATTTTAGGGACGCAGTATTGTAAGTTCTTAGAGGCTGCTTTTGAGTCTGTTACAGTCTGGCAGCATTTAAATGGCGCCATGAGAGTATACAGGGTTATAGGGATGTTTACCTGCAGTCCTCAAATACAGACTGAGAACATGAACTTCAAATTGAGGATAATCCAGGATCAGGACAAAAGCTATATTTATATAAAGTGCTGGAAAGAACATAACGTCTTTGAACTGCCTTTATGTTGGAGGAAACGTTTGAATTGCATTGAATTGCTCTGAATATTGTGCTGTGAAACGTGTCAATGAGTTAGGATGAACCTTCAGTTATTTTAGCTCTTTTTCTTCCTTAAGCCACCCACCTGGGAGTACATTGGCACAAGAAGCAGGTTTCTTTCATTATCTGACAGGAAAATGCAATCATAAAAATGTTTTTGAGTAAATCTGTCCATTTCACGGGAGCGTGCTTCATACAACTCTGCATCCTTTGTTTTCTGCTTGAACTAAAAATTGCAAGGGCTCCGTTTGTGCTGGAACAACCTGTTGTATTATCTAAGGGGTGTTTCTGTATTCTCTCACAGGCACCTTAAGAGCAAAATTTGTCTCTGGGTGTTCTAGTGGTAATTAGTGCTGTTGTCTGTATAGATGGACAATACCTGTATTAAAGCCTTGATAACCTGTGTTGAGTAACCTAATTTGGAAAGCTTTTCTGTGAATACACCTAGCCTGGCTTGTACCGGCTTGCACAGTTTTGTGAAGAAAATAAGATTTTCTTGCATGCCAAAAGACAATATGGTACTTATTTTCTTATGTCGGATGGGAGATTAAAATCCAGTATATTATATCTTGTTAGTTTGTTTTTATCAGGTTGCAGTCACAGATTGTTACGCTGCAATTGTTACGCGTTTGCTTCACTTCGACAGGGAATCTCATCTTGCTGTTTCAGGTGGTAAATGTCTTTCAGAAGAAGTTTTTAGAAACCCACACTTAGTTTCACTTACACCAGTTCATCGTGATGAAGAAAGAAGTGTTGCCATCTAGCTTAACTTGATGCTTATAGCTGGGAAGAAATCCACCAATTGAAAATTGTTTAGTATTTTCTGAAGCAGTTTCCGTGTTTGACATCGATGCATTTTGTACATCAAGACTTTGTTCTGTCAATGAAAGTTGTCCACTAACACAATTGCTCTTTATTAGTGATGAATTCAATGTTTTTCTCAATGTAAGCTGTTATTTTGTAGTGGGTTTTTTTATATACTGTGAAAAGGGCTCTGTTTGGCAAAGTATACAAAATATAGCAAGCACGATTCCTGGCTTGCATTCAGGTTGCCCGAGTTCATTAGAAGACTCTAAAACAACCTACAGGGAGTATCCAAAACTGAAAAAGGAGTAAGTTGCCCAGAGTTGGGAACTTTGAGCAGGACATGCAAGAGCATCTAAGACTGGGTGACAGTTGCTTGATGACAGTTGCTTAATGACCGTGTTGTGACGTGTGCACTTCAGTCACTAGAAGGCTTTCTAAAGTTCCCCCGCCTGAGGAGATCTAAGGCTCACCAACAAATGCATCCCATTTTTCTCTTTAAGGTGTTCTGACGGTGTCGGAAAGCATCGTTCTGGATGCTTGCAGCATATCCTTGTTGGCCTTGTTAGAAAAAAAAATGTACTGTCAAATGTCAGTGTTGGTACTGACCTGCAAAGACAGGAATGGGTCCTGTTAGGACAACCAGCGTGGGGGGAGTTTCGCTTGCAGAGGTCTTTGGAAGCAAGTAGAACCTGCTGAAAGCAGGACACCCGTGGTTAAACCGCATTTTGAGAGCAGCTGGGCATTTATGGCTCGGTCGCCGGGATTTTTACTGGTACAGGGCTCAACTGAGATTTTTGAACTGCAGTCACAGTTCTACTGAAGGCTGTAGAAAACCGAAGCATAACTGCATCTGTTAGAGCAGAGGATGGCATGGTAAGCAAGGGAACAGTAAACACTTTTTATAGCTGAGCTGAGCTTGGCAGGCTTAGGATGGGAGTGCAGGGCTGAGCCACAGAGTTTGAGTAGTGCAGACGGAGGTTTGGGAAAAATACCTGCTTGTGCTACAGTACATATAACTAATTAACAACTTTAATATATTAAAAAGTCATAGTGGGGAAACTGGAACACAACTGACAACATGCTCATAAGACTTATTTCTGTCATCTGTTTTTACTTAACTTTTGGTCATGTGTTTGCCTTAAGGGAGGTAGAAACTTGAGCGCTATAACTGTATATAAAAGGCTGTGATCTTTCCAGGCAGGAATTGTTAATTGCTCTCTTACAACATTCTATCTGTATTTAAATTGTTGCTTTTGGTGAGACAACTGTAGCGATATACTTGTGAGAAGTGTTTAAAGTCCAGGGTCAAGAAAGGCTTAGCCCCTGCATTACTTGTGCTCTCTACAGCGTTGCTGACGGAGTCCTCGCAGATACCCGTGGCATGTACTTGCATTCTTTGGATGCAATGTCAATAGTTTAGTAGCTCTCCCAGTTGCAGTATCATCCGAAACATGTTAAACAGTCCAGAAGTTACTTGTTTAACAGCTTCAATATTGCACTAGTCGTTTTAGTTCCCCCTTACCCCACCCCATCAGTCTATGCATCAAAAAAAGTTCTGAGTTTCTACCTTAAGTAGAATATCATCTCAATCTCACCACGTACAGTAAACCTGGCGATAAAAAAACAGTGCCGAATTTCTGGGGTCATGATGGTAATGCCATTAAACAACATTTCAGTAAAGAACTGAGCTCCTGAAAGACTGTGAGTGCCAGCAAGCCTGACAGCACCTCCTGTTCCTTTCTTGAACACGAAGAGTTGCCGCTGAGACTCCCTGTTGGTGTCTGAAGTACAGGGACAGTAGGAACACTGCATGTCACTTCTCAGAATCGCCCTGCAATCCACGCAGCGCTGGGACTACCTTAGGTGTTATTTGGCCATTCCCATTTACGTTGACAGGACACCTACCACCGTGGAGAAGGATATGGGAAAAAGACGATTGTCAAAGCAAACCTCGCGCCAACAGAAGTTTGGAACTCCCCGCTGGCTCTGTGTGTGTGAGGGAGGGGCTGGGCTCTGGGTTGTCCTTCTCTTGACTGCGATTTGAAGGGGTGAATGTTAAATCCAAACTCGTTACGGTGATGGTTTTCAGCGGCTGAGGGACCTGTGGCTTGTTGCCTGGCAGTCTCGGCACTGGGCAAATGGATGGAAGCTGATTAACGTTTTAGTGCTTGCAGTCTCTCTAGGTATTAGGTCCTGGGAAACTCTTGCTTCCAGCACTGAGGCGTTAAGCTCTGCTGCCAACCCACGGCACCTGCAGCGCCATTTCTTCGTCCTGGAAATGGGAATTGCGTCTTCCTCCAGCGCTTCCAAGTTTGTCACCCTGTTTTCAATCGCCCAACGTTGCCAAACTTCAGCTGTACGTAGGCTGAAACTTTCCATCTTGGGCCTGAAGTTAAGTCTCTTTGGGGAACTTCAGTCAACGCAGTACGTGTTCTTTTGAACCCAGGGTTGGGATGTGGTGGTCTTTATCCTATGTTCAAACGCTCCCAAAAATATTTCTTTGAAATTATTACTCACTTCAGTGCTTTGGGATGGGGACTCCAATTTGGGTAGGTGAAATGACCTCTGTGTAGAGGACGCCCCCCATGTTTTGTTTTTACCTCTGCCTTCTATTCTGGTTTGGCCAAATATATTAATGTTTGTAAAAAATTGGATAGCACGTGCTCAGTAAAAGTGGTTTTGGTATGTGTGTGTACCTCTGGTTTATACCGAATAAAATCTGCGTTGGTTTTATCTCAAGTGAGCCTGCTCAAACCTCTTTCTTTCCCATAGAAAAGCTCGGTGTGGTACAAGGCATGCAGCAGTGGGAATCAAAGCCACGTAACTACAGCCGGGGCCGCGGCGCTGGGGCTGAGCAGGGAGGAGTCTGCCATCCCACTGATGCCTTCTCCTCTAGCCCCCTTTTCCCCTCTTGCTGGTAGTTCCAAGGAAGACTCCTGAATCCAGCGTTCAGCCTTCCAGTGCTTAATAAAGGACTGTAGGTGAGAGGGAGGAGACACTGATGTCGGATGGGGTAAACTCGAGGGGGCAGGGAAAAGGAATTGCCTTTGGGGATTTGTTGGGCAAAGGGCTTGGGTGTGAGAGGGACGAGGAACTGGGATTTGATGAGGAGGGGCAGCTGGAAGCTGGGACTAGTTTAGCTGGAAAAGGCAGGTGGGAGCATGTGGGTGGGAAGGAAGGGACATGGAGACAGAAAGCTGGGAGAATTAGGGACAAAGAGCTGGGCTGCAGAGAGGCGCTGCAGATGGTTGCTCCAAGAGTGCTGTTGGGAGGAGATGGAGAGCTCAGGGAGGAGGGAGAGTAGGGTGAGGCCGAATCCAAATAGCAGAGGGAAAACTGGAAAAGCTTTTCAAAGTCAGGTCTTCCCGCTTCTCTGTTGGAATGTCTGTGTGGACAACTGACAGTGGACCAGCCCCTCTGGTGGAGCACTGGTCCACAAGGCTACAGTGGCTTGCTTTCCACTGTCCCTTTCTCAGCCCTTACATTTCTCCTGCAAACCAAGCCTCCTCTCTTCCCCTCCGCGTAAGGAATTTATTAACTGCCCCACCACTCTTCTAGCAGCATTGGGGCGAGAGGCATGGGAAGAAGCGCTGCTCTCCTGCAAAACTGAAGTTGTGAAGCTTAAGCTTGTAAAAATAGAGTCTTCCCCTGTCTCTCATTACTAACAATCTCGTCTTGTGCGTGCAAGGGATGATGTGAGAGCTGCCCCATCCAGCTGCCTTTGTCCAAGGAGAGTTTGGGAGTGCCTTTGCGGTCCCTCCTGCAGTGGGCGTTACCACCAGCTGCCAGAACAGAGGGGTCTGAGGAGGTCCTTGTCTATGTCCTCAAGTCAAGTGACAGATGTTTGCACTCTGGATTTAAAAGCCCCAGTTCTAGCAGTGACTCACATGTGCATCACTGACATCTATTGTTTTCAGTATGAGCTTTTTAAAAAATGCCAGGAAACCTCTTGTATGTGTACAGCATTACAGAGACGCTCAATGCCTGTGCTGCAAAGTCAAGCACTGGAGGAAATCTGCTGCCTCCCCTTTCATGCTTCCTTGACGGCTGTCTACCACAGGTGGTTGCTTTTTCTCCTCTACAGCACTTCGTCAAAGCACAATGTTAGACCCATCAGGGGCAGGAATGGACCATGCAATACATCTGGCACTGTGAACATTGCCTGGTCTGCGCCAGAAGTTAGAAAGCGCTCAGGAATCCGGTAGGAGACTGAAGGAGGAGAAAGGATGGGGGCAGCGTCTCATGGCTGAGGTATTCAAAAGCTCTCAGAGAAACTGGACTCAGTCCCTGGCGCCAGACTATCTGTGAGGTGTTAGACAAATAAGTTTGCTTTTCTGAAGAGGCCAAGTCCGTATCAGGCTGCCAGCAGCTGAGTGACACTTCTGGTATGCTGGAGCTGGCTGTGCAGAAGTGCTGTACCAGCAGTCAGCGCATGGGTGTGCTTGGTCGGGGAACACCAGTGGCTCACGGGGTGACTCCGACCCCCTGAGCAAGCTAGTTGTGAAAAGAGCAAATGTATGGTGCCATTAACACGGTCTTTCTCCTAGTCACCCAAGCCCCAAGGGGACAAATTCACATTTTTAATAGATACAGAGAAATGTCAAGTGAAATAAAGCCCTCTGTCTTGGAGAAGACCAAGATGTGTGGTTTTATTTAGCCTCAAAGCCAAGGTTGAAAGAGGACAGTATGCACAGCACCGTGAGCAGCAGTGTGGGAGAGAGGTAATCAAGCTATGGACAATACTGGCATAAGAACAGATTTTTGTACATGAGCAATGAATCACTTCAGCCTAGGAAGTTGGAAGAAGGTTGGTGGTTTCGTTCTTTTTTAATCCATGAGAACAGCGTGGCAGGAAGGGAGGGGAAAAAAGACAACTCATTTTAAGACAGCGCCGTTAATTTAGGAATAGAAAGGAACTGATATGGTAGACAACCATGTTATGGCAAGATATGAAGTGGTGTGGTCCAGGAGCCTGGGATCTGTGGCAAGTTCTGTACAGAGTGCTGAAATCTCCCAAAAAATCAGCTTTAATGTATGAAAAGACCCAGGCCTCGGTTTAAAGATTCTTTGTACATTTTGTTTGTGCTCTGTGAAAAGGAAGCAATGCTGACCTTCATGGAAACGCTGTAAAATAGTTTGTTCTGGAGTACTCTGCAATAGGTTAATGTCTCATAATATTTCCTAGGAGGAAATCTGGTAATTTATTTTCTTTGCCAGGTTTTGAATAAAACATATTAGAGCTGTACAATAAATCAAGAAGAGGACAACCCCCATACTATTAACTCCATAGTTTTTACCCTGTTTTTTTGAGAAGACGGGACGTGTTTGTGTAAGCAAAAGCTGTGTGGTTGTTCGCTTGCAATGGATAGAAATCCCGGCTGTGTGGGCACGCGAAGGGTGTGGGGCCGTACAGCCCCAGCACTGGGTCAGCTGTCTTTAATGTTTTGCCATAGATGTGTGAAGCGATTATCACTTTGTTTATTTATGCACAGGCATGAAACGGTATCAGAGTTTCGGGTGTGCTCTGGATCGCATTTAAAGTGCAGCAAAGATGTAAGTGCACTTGCTAAAATAACGAGAAAAGGGCTGTAGGAGATCAGCCAGGAGTACAGCAAAGGCCTCGCTGGTGGAAGGTTTGGAAATCTTTCCTTGGCTTTTCACAGTCACTTCGGCTGCTGCTTGAGAAGGGATGACTTGGGTGAATTGTCATGCCCCTTCCCTCCTCCCGTCCCCCCTTTTTTTTCTAAAACCAGGTTAAGAACAATTAGTGATACCTAGCTTTATCTCAAATGGATTTAAAGATGAGAGGATGGGGCATTCGTCACCTGCCCCAAGCTGATCTTAAAATCATTAAGGATGGAGACTTTGTCCTCCAGCCGTCATTTACTCCAGTATGTCAGTACATCCACTGTTAAAAAGTGCTCTCTACCATCTATTTGAATCATTGATTCAGTTCAAGCCCGTTCCTTCTCTAACTGGATGCAGAAAACAGCCTGGCTGCCATTTCTCTGTGCAAACTTGATCTTACCACAAGCATGTAATTATATGATTCTTTTTTACACAACGCCACCACCTCATAAAAACCCCTCTAATCAGCTTTCAAGCCTATTAGTTTCCAATTCAGGTCTCAGTTTTACAATTCTTGTTTTGATAAAGCACTTCATTTATCCTTCCGTATTGAGCAACTTCTACACTCCTCCTGACTCAAGCCCCAGAACTGTTCCCAGTTCTGCCCTAATGCCACCAGATCAGATCACCAGATAAATATTTTAGTCATTTATATAACCTCAATTTCTTGCATGAAGAGGTGCTTTTGCGTGCCTGAAACTTGGCCTTGGCTGTTCATAAAGGGTTTTGGTTTTTTTTGTCTAAGATGTGGGAACAGATAGAAAGTAGGATCCAGCCTCGAACTGCTGCTTTCTGATGGAGTGATTGAGCACTGGTTATGCTCTGCAGCAAATGAGGAGTCCCTTTTGCATGAATTTCATTTTCTACCTTAAATTGTAAATTGGAAACCTTATCTTCCTATTGATTCTTAGTAAATTCTTAATACTAAGTATTTGTGTGCGTTGGGTCTTCTAAGAACTTACAACTGAAAGAGTTACATTCAGATTGGAGGTGACTAGCCAATATTTCTTAAACTTTGTTCCTTAATGGGAAAGGAGTTAAAATCTTGACAGGTGACATAGGTTATGGTTAGCTGTCTTGATGCTTCTGTGCTGGAGAATGGCCGTCCTGCTGCTTCTAGCTCTCCACTGTAGGTTAACGTGTTGCCTGTGAGCTGGTAATGCTAACCTTCAAGTTAGTCGTCAGTTTTAAAACTGAATAAACTTGGTTTATTTCTAAATGGTCTTTCAGGTGACTTGGAGCTGTCGAATCATGTCTGGTCATGCCCGTATCTACGGCTCCACAGATTCCTGCTGGGAGGAATTCCATCTCCGAGACACTAAGCTCCCCTAGGCTGGCCCTGGAGAGTGAAACCCCTTGACTGGCTCCAGAGCAGGTGGGTGATGCCCCATCCTCATGGCAAAAATGCCACCCTTCCAAAGAGTTAGGCTGGGCCTTTAATAAAGTTTATTTTCAAAATCATTACTATTACATGGGAGCAGAATGTCCAAGGATAAAGGGGAGAGAAGTCTCTTGTGATCTGTTACGGAACAGCTAAAATAATTTTGAGTTAGGCATTTAATTAACACAACTTTTTCATCTTCTAAGGATGCTTTGATGTGGGGAATGCAGACGCACTATAGGGTCCTACTGAATAATTCCCCAGACTTATTTCTGAACGTCCGCAGGGCTTCATCACTGCTCTACCCAGGAAATCTTCATTTCTATGTTGAGGGGTTTTAAACCAGCAAAGGTAAAATCTATCTAAGGAAGGTGATAGTTACTCCTTAAACCAAATCAGCTGTAGTACTAGAAGCATCTAACTCTCGGCGGTAATTTGAATACCTGTAATAGCATAAGTGCAATTAGTACAGAGCAAAGTTTACACCCTTCAGACAGTCAGGTTTTGTAATAGCTGCCAAAAGGTAAAATTAGGTTGATTACTGTAAGTGCTTTCATACATTCATAGTATTACTGTCCAAATAAAGTGTGAACTTCTACAAGAAAAAAAAATGCACATCCAGTTTTGCAAATTTTCTTGAATAAAGGCCTAGGATGGATGACCTTCCTTTTTAGAAGCTTTTTTTTTTTTCTTACTGCTGCCTCTGCCCCACGCAGCTATGGCATTTTTGTTGAAGCATGCAGCCATTGATAGCTTTTAGTCACCTGAGGGCAGTTTTGTTTCCATTTGATGGAAAATTTGATGTATTTGATTCCCGTCTCCTCCCTTTCTAAATACCAATCACCAGGGTAAATCATGTTTTGGCCTGTTTATTTTTGCAGTGGGGTTTTACCAACGTGGGCGTTACTTGCGCCTGAGGAGACTTTCTCCCACGGTCCAGTAGCCAAAACTGCACCTGCACCCTGGGCTCCCCTCCCTTTCACCGCCTTCAACTGCTCAACGCTGCCGCTTCTCTGGGGCCGAAACCGAAATGCCTCTTGTTGGCCGAAAGGCCCGACCCACGGATACATACAGTTGAAATCCCACTCTGGAGAACTCAGCTGCGCTGTGTTTCTTGAGGTCTGGGTAGTGAGGGACCCAGGTCGGAGCAGGCGGCTGGAGCTCCATAGCCACATCCATCTCCATGGCTGCATCCATCCCTGCAGCCGCATCCATACCTGCAGTGGCCAGTGGCCAGTCGGTTCCTGGGAGGAGGCTGCCTCTGGCACAGCAGAGCACGCCAGGAAAGCTCTGCCTCCCGCCAAGCCCAGCTCCTGTTTGATGATTTAAAACCCAGTGTTGCCACACAAGAGAAACCCACCGGTATGACAGGACAGAGGCAGGTTTCTGCAGGGGATGGCTCACGAACTGTGAGAGATGAGGTGCGACTGAGCACGGAGAAGAGCTCTTTCCTCTTTTTGGTATAAAAACTAAAAGCAGTGCCGGAAAGATGGGGTTGGAGTTTCTAAAGAGAGACAGGCACATTCAGTATTGCGGTTGGTTTTGAAAATTTCACACCATAACCCAAGTTTCTGTCTACAGCTGGGGCATGTGTTTAATTACTCATCTTCTCTAGAACAAAGCCTGTTTTCGAGATAGCTGTATTCTTACCTCAGGTTATGCTTCCCTTTTTGAGATTGTACGTAATCATTTAGTATTTAAATACTGTTTCTTGGCCGGTAACAAGAGAGCAGACTTGGTTTTAAGATTTTTAACAGAGATGAATTTGATAATTTTATTTCATTCATCAGATGGCTCAGAACATGTGGTGTATTTAGAAAAACTCACATTTTCAAACATGACACTACACAAAACTGAATGTAAGTCACTTTTTTTCTTCTTAAAAAAAACCCAAACAAACAGTTCCTAACTTCAAAACCACACATGGTTTATGTTACTTCAAGTGCTTTGCAGAAATCACTGTTTTGGAGTGTGGATTAGTTTAGGAGGAATAATTTTTACTTCATGAACCCACTCTTGATTAGGGAAAAGAGGAGGTAGATGGATTAACAAAATTCAGTTGCTTTGAGACCCTTGAGCTCAGTCGTATCATAGGCATGTTAATTTTGGAACAGAAGCTACGTTAGACTGATAAACACTTAAGCATCCTCTATCAATTGTATCTAAGAATACACAGAATGGCTGGGGGAAAGAAGGACAGCGTGCAGAACGGCTGTGGCTCTTCAAGTAGCTCTGTAGTTTAATTCTGATCACCATCTCCTGTCATTATTTCCCCTCCTCCCGTATTTGATCCAGTTCGAATATTCAGCTGATGTTAGCATACTGAAAATTTACTGACTGCCCTTAAAGAGCTTATTTTTAGAAGGAAGCTCCCACATATTTGAGGAAAACATTGCAAAAGCAAAAGAAGGCTTGTTTATTTGCACTGAAAAAAAAAAAAAAAAAAAGAAAAAGAAAGAAGTTGAAAACAAGTAGGCTTAAAAGCATCAATTCTTGGGCCTCCCAAAAAAGGGGGCTCTGTTGCTGTGGGCAGGAAATAGCTGTAATTTTGTTAGGTCTCAGTTTTCCAAGACAACACTTGGTAATGTTGAAGAAGTGTCCCTTTCTCATTAAATAACAGTCCTGAACTACACAGCTTACCTGATTACCAGCTTTCATGTCTTCCCACAGATGCTAAAACCTCCTTATTATTGTAAAACCCGATACGCTTCTCACCCGCAGACTGACTGCAGAGCTTCCCTTCTCGACCACAGGCTGAGCTTCAGCGCAGGGGACAGTTTGCTGTCACCAAAAGCAGACAGAGGCACAGAGGTACCCACACTGCCTTGTCAGCACGCACATGCTTTGCATCTACTATAGTCAACAAGTGGGGGAGTTGCCGGGGGAGTAGATCATCCCGTGCTCTTCAGCCAAACTTTCCATCTGGAAAGGATCAAGAACTACTTCCTAAACCAGCTTCTCTTTAAAACCTCATTGTTGACCAGAATGGACAACAAATACAGTCAAAATGCTCCAACTCTTAGCAACAGGAGACGCTGGTTCCAGTTATTTGTAAGGAAGTGAGGCAACAAGAATAGCGTAGGGTGGGTTTCACCTCCTTCGGCTGGAGCTGTAATGTTTCACGCTCAGATTTGCTGACTCTGTGGATGATACCGCCCTCAGAAAACACAGAAGTGCCTCATTGCATGCAAAGTACAGCAAAACCCTCCGGTTGCATCACTGGGAAGAGAAAGACCGTCCCTGCTCAGAAAAGGTCATGCTGTGAGCAGAAGCCTCGCAAGGGATTTCATAAGGTACCAAGAAGTGCCCATTTCTTCAGTGTTCTTATGGAAAAAGTGCAAGGTGTGAAGGAAATACTTATCCTGAGGTGTGAGTTTTCATTAAGCTGTAAAGGAATCCCGATGCTAACTGGTGACTGCAGTAACAAACCCATCAATTTGTATGCAGCTAGTGTGGTTTTGGTGTAAGATGTCTGATGAGATAATGCGAGATAAGTAAGACTGTCCGCTAGCGCCTTAGGCTCCACCTCTCAAAGCCACTCGTGCATCCCTGCCGTGGGCAATACTAACCAGCAGCTTCTGCACCGACCCCTGGGCTCCCCAGCGTGGGGGCTGTACCGGGACGGCAGAGGGGTTAGCACAAGGCCCCCGTCTCCAACATTCATCCCTTACTGAAAAACTCAGCTCCTCTGTCTGCCTGTGGATGAGAAAAAACCCAGCACCCCTCAGCAGCGGTACCTGCCCCAGCCCACGCCGAGGGGAAGCGACATGACAGAACACATCCTTAGGCCCTTAGTCCTCCCCCAGCTCCTGGGGGAGTTGCCGGGGGAGTGCCTGAGGCTTGGACTGTGTGGAACAGGCATCGACGCGACCCGTCTGGTCAGAAAGGCTGACTTTTGAACCTGTTGTTATGCTTTTGGACAGTAAGTTTCACTATTTGCTTAGGGTAACAGCGTTGCCTCTGGTTTTGATTTGCTGCTTGGTGTCAGCCTGTAGCCTCGCATTTGTTCTAGTAAGGGGTGAATCACCAGTCCCTGCTCTCCTTCGCCATGCCTTTTTTAATTTCACAAAACCGTATCAGATCTTCCTTTGCCATCTCTTCTGCTCTACTGAAACAACACAGCTGTTTACTCATCACATGAAGACTGCACTTCTGGCTACCTTTTTGCCCCGCTCTCTGCTTCTTCCGGGTTTTTTTAATGCCCTTTCAATGATGGCCAAAGTTCCATGGGATGCTGATGGCAGGGACACATGGAGGGTTTATAGAGCAACAGAAGGTTTGTGATTTTGGCTTCAGTTTGACTTTTTAATCGTTCCTGCTGTCTTCTGAACACTAAGCAGAATCATTCCAAGCTCTTTCTTACAAGGAAACAGCTATTTTATAGGCCGTTGCACTTGTACAGCTAGAAGTGCTTTTGACCAAGTGCTGCCCCACATTTTACAGTCAACCTTGGGTTCCATAATCCTGAGTAACTGAATATCCCACGGGTTTTTCACTTTCCTACTCACTCCCTTCTCCGGATCTAGCAGCACAAACCTTTGGATGATATTTCTAGCAACTTCTCTCCCTTGTGAAAACTGGTGAAAAGATAAGAAACAGAATGAAGAGTTATTAATCAGTTATTAATCCTGATAGATTAATTTTCCTACAATGACTAAGCCAGCATAAGCCAAGACTTCTTGCGAAATGACTTTCTATCTTATAAAATTAAGTATAGCATCCAGACCTTCTTTGTCTGCGAGATCATTCACTCTTTCTACAAACAGATTTAGGAGTTACAAGTCTTCACTATCCCCATCATATTGACATACATATGTATTTTATTTCTCCATATAATAATGCTTACTTTTAGTTGTAGCTTGCAGCCCTTCTTGAAATAAAGGGATATTTGAGCAACTGGTGGATGATCCTGGGTGGGAATGATTAATTACATTTTAAGGAAGAGAACCCCAAATCAGTTCTGTACCCTAAGAAGAGGGCTGAGTTGCTAGCTTTGCCTTGAAGAAATTGCCAGTAGGAGCCCTTTTCACTTCTGAGCTGAAATACAGAGCTTTTATGTCAAGCCACAGTAAGTGTTGCACTGCTATTAACTAGTGTTCAAGGCCAGGCTGGACGGGGCTTTGGGCAAACCTGGTCTGGTGGGAGGTGTCCCTGCCCATGGCAGGGGGTTGGAACTGGATGATCTTTAAGGTCTCTTCCAACCCGAACCATTCTGTGGTTCTATGATAAATAAGAAGTGATGACCTATTTCTGACTTGACTACAGATGACAAATATAATTATTTGTTGTAGTGCAGCTAAACTCCACAAAAAGCTCCACAAAAGCTAACAACGCTGTGTGCTTCCCACTTCCCAGTGACTCCAAGGTCTGTGTGAAGTAAGGGAGTACTAAGAAGAAATGGAAAGATGAAGTACTTTGCTGACCTGGAACGGTAACACCACGTTCATACCTAACCTGAAGCTTGTTGGCAGAGCAGGAGCTCCAAGCAGTTCTTCTCTTGACAAAGGAAAGTGGGGATGAAGCCTCAATCAGCACGCTCAAAGCTGAAATTACCACAGTATCTTGTCCACACAACTGAATGTTTAGCTAAGTATGTACACAAAGCAGCCATGGCAGTAAGCCCAGTAGGTGCTTCTGTTCCCCCTCCTCCACTTCTACTATTCCCACAACATGGAGAGTTTTCACAATATTTTGCTTTTTCTCTCTTCTCCACCCACTGTTGTAGTTAAAGGATAATCCCTTGCCATTTAACCTCATTGGGATACTGAGCTCCCAAACTAAGGCTCAGAGCATCTCCACGACATCCTTGTGCTTACTCCTTGAGACCAAAAAAACAAGCCCTGACCCAGCAGAGGGTCGTCCTTCTTAAATCCTCACAGCTTAAACTGCAAATATTGCAAAGACGGATGTCGCTGTAGCTGTCAACACTATGAAGAGGATGTATCTTCCAGTTCTACTGAACCTCTGCTTATGGTAATTAACTCAGTGTTTTTAAAGATGTTTGGTGCAGTAGCACCCAATTCCTTGCACACACGACATAAACGCTATCTCTAGGAAGGAGAGGACTCAATACACATTGCAGCCCACCCCCAGCTTGAACCTATCAGACCACACAGGCTTTAGGTGCTTTGATAAAAAGGGAACAGAAGTTACCAAAAATTGCATGCAGACCATCTACCATAGCAGTCCTAGTCAGGACAGTGCGATACGCTTTGGATACCTAGTGAGTTTTTGTGTTTGAAGTAACCTTGAGACACCTCCTGCAACCTTCCTGACGTGTTTGTATCTTAAACAACAAGAGGGTAAGAGTTCTGAGAATGGTAGACTGATGGAAATAGGGTAAAATGCTGCTTCTTATTTTGTGCTTTACAAACAGATCAGAACTAAGGCACAGAAAACCTGTAGCACGGATCCTATAACTGCAAAGGAAAGGCCCGGCAGCCTGTATCCCTTAAAGGAAAGAAGCAAATCTGAGACATTCTTACATGGTTTACGTTCTCTCTGCTCCACTGAAACCAGCTCTGGGTCATATCCCTTTCTTTACTTCCGATATCCCAAACTAAAATCAGACAAACTTACCTCAAGTGACCCCCTGGGCTGGAACCTGTTATTTTACAACGACTGTTACTAATCGGCCGTTACCATCCAGAAGAGTATCTTCTGGTGTTTTGCTTTCTGGTATTAGTCTGCGTCAACCCCAAGGCATCCAGCCAGGCAATTTAGGACTGAAATTCAGAATCAGACAGTGGATGATAACCTCCTTGATTAAACTAAAACCTGGAAATTAGATTCATGAATATGTTATAACAGGGAACTGCACGACCTACTTCTCCCTGCCTCTGCAATAACAACTTCAGAGGCTTCACTAGTTAAAAAAATAAATCCAATCTATTTCTCATAGCCTAAAGTTAAGTATTTTAACATTGCAGCAAAACCCTTTTAAGTTGAGCATTCACTTTCTCTGAGGGAATGCAAATCTGTTTTCTTCCAAATGAAAGTGGGAAAGTGACCTTTCAGTGCAGTATTTCAAATTATTACTATCTAATTAACCAAATTGGCATGAACAAGCTATGTAGCATAGCTTTGACACTGTGCTCAGGCGCAAAAATTCAGTCTGGCTGTTCCGCCCTGCTCCCTTTTTAAAATACACATCAAATGTGTTTATATGGGATGCTTTCAAGCTCCAAAATGTTAAAAAAAAAAAAAAGCAGGAAATTAGGGGCATCAGAAAAGCAAATGAAAAAACGTTATGTTAACAAAAATAGAACTAACCCAAATGTTTTTAATTTCCCTAGGACTAAGACCACTGCTCCTTTGCACGCACCAGCACAAACCCTTTCTGGCTCTGTCCTACTGGACACGAAGCTGGGAGGGGCACTGGCTTTGTCCGCAGCAGCCTAACCAGGTACTCAAAAGGCCGGGGCTTCTCCCTCTCCCTGCACCACCAAATTCCCTGAGGCAGACGGTGCAGGCACCCAATGAAGCCCTTTATTCCGGTATAAACTATTACGAACTGCCTCTCCCAGTCACGTTTCAGTCCCTAAACAGACCTTCAAATGCAAAGGCTGGCAAGTGCACGCAGGGTGGAGCAAAACAGATTACAATCGAGAAAGTAGCATAGGATAAAGGTGTGTTGGATAAAGCATCCCAACCAGACAGATTATTTTATTACCCAAAAATCCGAACCGATTCTAGGACTTTTTCGCCACTGTTTAATCTCCACAGCAAAAGCTTGTATAAATTGCCGGTGTCAAATTAAGATGTGGAATTTCATAGAATCATTTCATTCGAGTCTGCAACACAGATTCAAACAGGATTGGCCAAACATTTACAGCCTGTTTTTATGTGTGCATGTTGTAAGGCACCTCCATATTTATCAGACTAATGTTACCCTAGAACTACTTTCAAAATTACTAAAGGCTTTTTATGTTCAAGAAAACATAGTGACGATGTGAGATTATATTTTTTTTTTAGAAATTGATCAAAGTTACTTGCTTTCTCCAGAGTAGGAGCAAGTCAGTGTTTCCCTCTGAAAGACTTTGATTTTGTGATCAATTTGGATGTGGGTAGTTTAATTACTTCTGCATTATCCCATTGCCCTTGTTTTAGGATAAGGCATGCAGAGGTCCACATGATTTTCCAGCTTTTAGGACTGGAAGATTAAGAGTAGCAGTTGTTTACAGTGCTGTTCCCACAGTAAAGCTGCCTGTTTAAGCCATTTCCTGGCTTTGTAATTCACTATTTCCTCCCCACTTTCCTTCTCTTTCACTTTGCAGGCTCATTTCTACTGGAAGTTCTTTTTGGGAAGGGCACTCCCAAAAACCCCAGGCCAAGAAGTATCTGTGGTTTCTCACTGGGCAGCATTAAACTCTCCTCCCCAAACTTGGGAAGCGAGCCCTTCCTCCTGCACAGCAAATAAGGTTTGCATGGGCTGCTCCCTACAAAGAGCGTTTTTCACTCTAGGGCCATTTGAAATCATTATTCGACATGGTTTTCCCTCAGGAATGTGTTCAAGCTACTTAGCAGCTCTGTCCTACTTTCTGTGACTCCGATTATGACCCAGATGGTATATGCCCCAAACTGACTATGTACGGACAGCTTTCCTGCTGGATGGTCTGTGCCTCCTCATCATGGTTTACCCTCCCTTCCTTCTAAGTTTCAGCGGGTCAGGAGTTCAGTATTTTGGAGAGGAATACTCCCTGCTGATGCATCTGTGTGTTCTCTGGTTTCTCCCCCAGAAAGGTCCTCCCATCACCCGCATCTTAAAGAAAAGCACATGAAGTTGAGGCTTCTGGTTACTCAAATTCCATTCCCACACTTGTGCAGCAACAGAGACCGCGTCTGCCAAGGCTGAGGTCAAGCGTGTTATTCCTCTGAGCTACTTCAAACAGAGTTAAAAGAAACACTGAACCGTTCTTTTAAAAGCATGTGAAGCATATTAGTTTCTAGGGTTTTACCGTTCAGAATTAGACTCAAGGAAGCTCTTCTGACCAATACCGTCTGAAGAGAGACTGCAATTCAAGTTCAGTTGAACTTACACAAGAAGGACCATGCTCTCCATGCCCATCGACAAATCATCTCACTGATTATAAAAGATTAAAGTCACAGGATCTGGCCTCCTAGTTATTATAAGCTGCTCACGCTGACTACTGAGGTTACTAGACTTCCTACTGTGAGGTCTTTTCCTCCCTGGAGAAGTAAAACATAGTAGTTATCATATTAGTAGTAGCAGACATCATTTTAACCTTTTATACACACTTGCTTCAGATCAGCTCTTAAGAAGTTCAGCCAAAAAAGCTGATTTTTTTTTTCCCCTCCAGTTGAAATTTCTGCAGTTCTTTCCCCAAAGGCAATTCCTTCAATGTAAAAAAAAAAACAAAAACAAACAAAAAAAAAACAAAAACCCCACAAATATATATATATAAAAAATGTTTTGGTCTTTCATAGGTCAAAAAACTTGCATCCTTGAAACAGGGCCAGACTTGGTGAAGTACCAAGTATGTGATACTTTACCCTTGTTCAGCCTTTATCAGAAAAGGTGGTTTACACTGTTCCCTGCCTCCGCACAGCAGACAGGGAACGTACAGCACAAACACACTTGCTGTAGCATTCGTCCTTTCTGATAACTCGAGATAAGAATGTGAGCGCTCCTGCCGAAGCCAATGGAAGCAGCGCTTTGAACACCTCTCACAGAAAGCACCCCGGGAAAATGCAGTGTTACAGCCGTGTTTGTAGGGAGGCTGCCGCAGGGTCTGCTCAGAGATACTCACCCGTAACTGATAAACTGCCTGTAATCCCATGGAAATTCACAGAATTTTCCTCTTTTGCACAGAACACGTGCAGTGTTGTACAGGTAACTGAAAACAATCATTTCTTGCTCACACTGAGCGAACTAGCAAGCAAAGCACAAAAATGCCAGGTTTCTAGATTAGTTTTTTGTGTTCTTCCAAACGTAATTTCCCCCCAAAGAGTGAAGACGAATACACCAGAGAGGGTAGGTAACTGCTTAATCTGTTTAAATACAGTGTTCGTGTACAGTTTGTGGGTTGCTGTGGCCTTTAACAGCAGTAAATAGGAAAGATATTTTTGCATGAGGATTCAAGCACCTGCGGAACAGTCTTGCCTTACTGTCTGTGAAACACCACAATAAGATTAGGGACTTCTTTTTTTCCTTCTCCAGGGACTGAAGTTCACAGATCCCTTGGCAACTTCAGGTGAAGATTTTCAGCAGTAAGCAGACGACGCAGCAAGCAAAAAAACTACAAGAAGTCACCCAGCCCCAAGAACCAGGGCAGTCCCTAAACGGCAACACCCTATGCTAGAATAGCAATACTTCTTTCAGTGAAGACCATCATCTTACCGGTTTTCTTTTTCAAGTTGAGGAAGGTATCAGTATGTAGCGGTTGTTGTTCATTATGGCCTTAAGCTGTGTTTTTCTATTCAAAGCCTCACACCAAGTTTACAAGAAAATATACATCTGCCAGTACAGCTCAGTCAAGTTCTTGCCAGCTCAGTTTCTATCCAGCAAGATCCTGAGTGTATTAAACCACTCTTTCAAAAGAATATACACAAGAGAAAAGAATCTGTTGGAGAGTTGGTGAAATAGTCAGTGTTTCAGGACAAGGAGGGTTGTTTTTGTTTTTCCCATTTTCTCAGTAAAAGAGGCCGTTGGCAATCTGGTACAAGGGTCAGTGTCAGTCGTAAGAAGAGGATAGATGTTTTAGCTTATGTTTTGTTGACAGTGAAGTCCAATTTTGGAAGAGGAGATAAAATGAAAAATAGATAAAAAACAAGGAATAAAATTCATTGTTATAATATATGAATAAAAATTAAACTTGTGTATATGGGTCTCTCCTCACCATGTTGGATAAGCGTATAAGTAATTTTTGAATATAAAGTTAGACTACTATATTTCTCACCTTTCACCTTTGGCTGCTCTTTCACAACCACATTTTGGGCTTACTGGTGGACTTCATTCAATTGTATATTTTCGCTACGGGAATTAAAACACAGACAAAGAAGCATCTGCACAGGGATGGTTTATTGATCCTTTCAAGAGATTCATCCTTCCTGAGGAAGCTAATGAAACAGAATTTCTACTTCCAAAATCTGTACCTGATCTTTCTTCCAGAGAACAGGTCTCTCTCTCTGCATAAGGCTCTGTTTTTCAGCCAAAGTGATTTGGTGAGATTCAGCTTCAAGCTGCATGTAGGGATTTGCCTCACTGTGTTAAGTCCATTTATTTTGGGTAAGTTTCACTGTCTTAACCCAAAATTTGGTTCATATGACTCAGCTAATAACTCCTAATTGTTGTAGAAGTCTCAAGTCCTCACTCAGCATTGACAGCATAGGTCCCAAAGACTTGTCCAAAATGATTGCAATTGGTTTTGTAATTTAGAAGGAAACTACTTTTTCTACTGCCAGAGCACTTGAATAAACAAAACAAAAACCCAAGCCGTGTAAACAGTATAATTAGCACAGACCTTGTTACCTGCTTTGTCTTCCTTGAAAGCAGAGGAGAACTGAAAAGGAGCTGTTCTGCTCGGAGATTGTCATCAGGGTTTGTTACTCTTCACCATTTAAGAACAGAGCTCAGACTGTGTTGCTCTTTCAGATTTTCCACAGAAAAGCTTCTGGTTTCCTCGTGTCTCTTTTCATAATAATGTCAGACAGTCATTACAGATCAATGCCCTTTACAAATTTACATTGGAGGGACAGACAAGGAGGTAGATCACTCGTTAGAGAACACATTTGAAAGAAAGCAGACTAGACAATATGACTGCAATGTTTCTCTGCAGCAGTAAGTTCTTGTACTGAAGTTAGCCCATTAAGTTTAATAGTTAAGGGAAAGCAGAGTGGGTATTTACTCACACACAATTTTATGAGAGGAACAACTGAAATGGAAGCGAGAAAAACACACTTTTTAGACAAACTGGTATTACAACACATTAGGAGGCCACAGAACTCTTTAAAAAAATAAACCTTTTGAGACATGAGAATGAAATTACGTTTCAGCATGCTTGGAATAGCTGAACTGCTCTTGGAAGCGTAGGTTCTTCAGCTATTGGCAGAGACAATGATACCTCCTCATATGGAAATTAAAAAGCATTTAGCAATAAGTTAAAGCTAGCCTACTTGTAAGTGGGCTAAATACTAGGCAAAGATTTTTTCCCTTTTCACATTTAAGATGATATTACAGCTCATCACTCCTGCAGCTTACATGTTGTTGTGCAATGCCCCACTGAGGTTTCACATCTACTCTGCAAAAGGGAACAAGAGTAAACACTTTTCTTTTAGGATAGTCACAAATGGCAAAGCCAGTAGTACTTGTTTGTCTGTTTAATTAGATGTTTGCTGTTTATCACACATAAGAACTGTAAGCAGAGTCCATGGATTCTTCTGAGCAATATGAAACCTCATGGTTCCATGCAAGTTCAACACTGCCTCTCCCTCTCTCTCCTCTCTTCTTTTCCCCCTCCTTATCTGCTGCTGTTTGCCCCAGCCCAAGATACGTTTCCAAATATCTTCATCCGATTTTAGGAACCCTAAGGGAGAGAGAGTTTTACCTCATGATTTCTACCCAAGAGCACCTGGTTCCGGGCTTGTGTCGGGTCAGGTACATCATAGACCACAGGAAGCTGGATGCTTTTCTTTTGAGGCACTATAAGTTAGGCTAATAGTAATAGTTAAGTTGCCCAAAGCTAAAGGGACAAGTGGCTCTTGCTGCCTTCCTATTTAAACACATGGCCAGTAAAGAATTTTTTTCCCTTTTTTCCCTGAAATACACGAAATACAGCTTGCAGTAACAGATTCCCTACAGTCTCTTGCATTCATGCACCTGCAGTCCTAATGTACGCTGCCCCGTTTTACTTGATGGTTTCCTCAGCCTCACAAGAGAAGTTAACAATGGATCTCTCCACATTCAGATACACACACGTCCTTTTTTACCTCCTAATAATAATCAAGTTTGTATTTCTTCTTCCACATTCCCAAGCTAGGCCAAGACAAGCTCAGTTCTATGACAATGTTTTCATGTACCTCTCTTCGGAGAGAGCTGCTGCAGCTGAACCAGACAATTGCAGCGTGCGAGTTATACTTGGATTCAATACGCGGTTGAAAAGAAGGGAATGACCAGTTTTCTCATTCGTCTGTTTTCAGACATTTAGAAAACCCCACTGTCAGCATCTTGAGTAAAAAATAGGTGACATCTTCAGACCCTAGTAAAACCACTTACACGTTAACTTGTTTAAATAAACATCCCCACCTCAAGTGACACAGTGGCCTGCAGTCTTCCGTGATCCCTCCACAGAGCAAGAGTTATTTTTTACTGAGCCATTAATCATGCATTGTCTTCCAGAGGAAATACGAGCCGGGTACCCCTGCTTGTAACTTCATGATCTGCTGCTCCCAAATCGCGTTCCAGTGCTTCCTCTGAACTACTTTTTGTTCTCTTGCCGTCAAGGCTAGTTGTAGCTGTATGGGGGCCAGAAGAACCGTTTGCAGTTATTGTTGTATCACCGTATGTCACAGTAAGGTCACCATCATTCAGAATAAAATCAGAATCCTCTTCTCTAAGCTGTTCTTGATTCTGGGGAAAAAAAAATAAAAAGAAGAAAAATTTTTGTACAGCGCCTAATATCTAGCCTTCGCCAAGAAGAGTTTACCTACATGTCAATACAGAAGCAGAAAGTGGTAAAGTTCCACCTTAAGAAATGTTAAAAATAACCTTGAACCCAGTGTTTGCAAATCAGCTTACTCCTCCGTTTAACTGCTGCTCTTGCAGAGAGATGAGGGGCAGCTGAATCCAAGAACTAGATTATGAGACAGGTAACTAGGGACTTAATAGCACGGGAAGTACCAGGAGTACTGGAGAGATGAGCAGTATATGCTGGTTTTGGCACGACAGTTCAGAAGGCAGCGCAGGAAAGACTGGAGACCAAGCACAATTAAGTCGCTCCAGATACAAAGTCAGGGTTGCATCTGTTGCTAATTAGTCAAGTTCATTAAGTGAAATACTCATGCAAACTGGTAAGAATTCACTGGGTTCAAATTCTTTATATTCATTTTGTTATGTTACAGATTTTATGTTACACATTTCTGTTACAGATCGAAAACTAACCACATTCTATTTGCTTACTCTTACCTGGTACTAAATAGAGAATTACTTGACCTAGTTTTTTGGAAGTGTGGCTAGCTCCTGAGCCATAAAAGTACAAGAGACTTATAGAAGAAAGTGCTTGCTTCATAGTTCTGTAACTCATTCTGATACGTTTTGTTTTCAAAATCATTTAAGAAAGCGTCTCACAAAAAACCCTCATGAATTTATTTTGACAAAGATGGAATGAAATGTATGGTCAGAGACTAGAAATTGTTGAAGCGTAACAACACACTCATTTTCTCTACCCAGCATAATATAAGAGCAAGCAATTGTACCATGTTTCACTCCCGTTTAACATATTCTTGGTAAAAGGCAAAACAGCTGAACTGGTCAGAAAATGAGGCTTCCTCGAATTTGAAAATGACACTTTCTGTCAGTACTCTAAGCTTCCTTTCTTGCTGCTGAAAGCAGTTATTCCCCCGCGTGAAGAGCTCCATACTGCTTAGCGAGAGCTGAAATCTAAGTGTGTGTATTGCTGTTCTCCTTCTTAGACTGGACACCGATCAGGCTACATTCTCAAAATACATAATTTTCTTCCACTTTGGCAAAGGAAGGAGGGCACAGGCTACGTGAGACAGGATCCCTGTGATCAGACGGACTAGAAAGCCGTACCTGTATTGCAGAACAGGAGTTCAGGGCGCTTGGGACTGAAAATGTTGTTTCATCTATCCATGATTAAAAACGCAGTGCCTGGCTAAATAAAAACTTCTTGGGAAAGCTTCCTGTCATTATTTCAGAATGATAATAATAATAAAGAAAGCAGCAGAAGCCTCTGGGTGATACAGAATATTTAACTAATGAGGATTGGAAGAGGCGTCAGGTGTTTACCAAAAAGCTAACAAAAGAAATAGTGCAGCTCAGCGTCAGGTGCAAGGCAAGCCCCACATAGAATAGATGTTAATTTCTCAGAACCTTTGTGGCATCCAAATTTGTCATCATTTATAAGAGACAGTGTTAGTGTGATAGACAGCACTGTTCTCAAAGAGCAAATAGAGTTTAGGACACTTGCTTTCTTCGACTGCAAAGAAAACACTGAACTACTGTCACTATCTTAAATAGAAAAAAAGGCAGAAATTAAAGGGTTCAGCTAGAGTTGGCACAAACAGCCTTTACAAGCTTTCCATTGCAAAAAAGTGAAAGTCTAAAGGACAAGACCAAGATGATTAAAAAGGGTACTCAAAATAATCGGCTGTTTAAGAAAATCTGATATCCCTATATATTCTATTTTTGAAGAAGAGACATTCAAATAAAGATGAAAAACAGAAAAACAAGTAAGCAGCAGGCAGTTTGTGGCTGTTGACTGGTTATGTTTTAAGAAGTCGAAGAAGCTGAAAAGCTCTACCACAAGTTGCCTTTCACAGTGTTTGCCCCTGGAGAGGCACCAAGGCGGGGGCCGGCAGGGCTAACAGGGCACCAGGAGGTGTTGCCGTACCAGGGCCACACATGAAGCGGCTGCAGGAAGCTCCCAGAGAGTCTCCACAATGCTATCTAACAGCGAATCCTCACAGCCACCTGTCAGATAAGAAACTAGTAAGAACACACGCCACACTTGAGCTTCCCCAAAAGGCTGAAAAGCTCTTGGAAGCACGATACCGAAAGGGAAGGGCCACAGGCTTTATACTAAATGGCAAGCCCTAACTCGGTCTTTGCTGGTTTGTTGCAAGCTACACTTACATATATGTAAACATGATCAGTTCCAGAGAAAACACCGAGCCTTCTCTCAACATAGGGAACAAACATTGCCTTGTCCGAGCCAAGTTCCACTTATTTATTTCACTTCTGGATAGCACTGCAAGCAGCAGGCAATTTATTCCATATATTTCCCTGGAGAACATCCATGAACAATCCCATGTAGTATACGGATTTGCTATGTTTGCAAGCAAAGAGGATGGGTGAATAAACCTACTGTGCTTCATGCAGCATGAACAATTCTTTCAGGAAAGACAGGAAACGTATCCAAGTAGATCCCTAGAGACTTGAAATTCTTCCAAGAATAACCCTAAACTGGCCTCTGCAATCCCCTGCAGTTCTGCAGGGGTAGCTTCAATTCACTCAAACGCAGGTCTGAACTTTACTACTTGAACTGACAAATTAGAATGGCTAAGTACCTAAATCCAAAACCCTACAAAAGCCTGAATTTTGCTTTGACGTGCTGACCATAACCCTGAAGGACCTCACAGCATTTTGTCCCATTTGTGGCAAAATCTGCTCATGCTCCTAAGAACACGTGCTGGAGACATTACAACGGCTAAAGCTTATTGAGTTACTGCTTACAAAGCCAGTCTTTATTGCCTCCTAAGGCAGTGCAAAAAGCAGCAGCATATGCAGCGTACGCCGCACATGGAAAGCGCTGGTGGTCACCACGTACGCTGCTGGAGCTGAATACAGCTCAGGCATCATAGACAACAAAACTTGCATCAGAAGTTACTTATCTTGTGGCTCCAACAAAAAGCCATCAAGTTGCATGCATGCAAAGTATGTTGCAATTTAAATTTGATGCTCCACTTGGAGTTTCTCTATTTCTCAGCTGAGTTAAAATTCATCAAGGAAACTAAACAACTTTTGCTTTGAGGTTACAACCGCTAAGCAAGGGGAAGGGGGAGGCACAGCCAAACAGTTTTCTTACCTATTTGGGGAGTTACCTCCTCCAAGACTTATACAGACCGCAAATGAAGTTTCTTTACTGGGTTTGCATATTTAGAAAAATAATTCCATTCCCTCTACTTTCATACCAAGTTGCCACACTGTGTATGGTGCAAGAAGTCAACTTTCAAAAAAAAGAAAAAGGGTGGGAGAGAGTGTGTAGGACACAAAGTAAACCTCTGAACAAAAAAGCAAATAAAAAAAAAATCCCCAGGAGTGCTTCATCAGGAAGAGCAGGTGATAACCCAGATACTTCTTCCGAATGGGATAAATGGTCGATGAAACAGAGAATTACTAAAAGTTTCAAGGGACATGTCAAAAGGAGGAAAAAAAAGTGACCTACATTAGTTAGGGATGAATTGGAAAGGCCTGCCAAATGGTCATGCACCGAAGATAACAGCAGGAGAGTAAAATAGCAATGCATTTATGAAAATTATCATTTTAAACACTACCTACAGCAACCTTTCATGCTTTTGAGCTCCAACTTGGATTCTGTTTGGGTGGGAAAGACCTAATGGGGAGCCTAATGGCACAGTCTTAAAGCAGTGGGAGAACATCAGCAAGGAATAATAATGACAGCTCTGGAAAAAACCCACTGTACGTCACCCCTGTGTGCTGACTCAGACCCTTGCATGTCCACCATGCAAATTCCAGGGCATGATCTCATACTTAGGAATAAGGCTGTATGTGGACTACACAATTAGATTATTTGACTTCCAAACTTTAAACACCCCCTTCAGCATCTAATTAAAAATATGTACTCCCACTCATGGAAGTGAAAATGAATTCTAAATAAGATTGTGATAAAGCCAGAGGGAAAAGAAAAAGCAAGCTGAAAACAATACACAAATATACAGTTAGTATAGCCACATACTTGTATACTTTCTTCTCTAGGTAGATGTCGTAACTGCACAGACGGGCACCTGAATGAGATCTAGGATTTACTACTACTTTTTGAAACACATTTTCTAGTTATGTTACATTCTGTTGAGTATTTACAGACATTTTCGCTTGTTTAATTCAAAGTCTTCAGTCTTTAATTCTCTCAGATGTACCATTCATTTTTCCTGGAAATACCTCACAAAAGTACAACTATTCCAAGCAGTTTCTGTCCCCCCAAAGACATGGCGCTCTCAGTTGCTTCACCTGAACTTAATAGGGAGGCAAAAGGATTACACAGCTTTTTAGCCAGTAATAAAAGTCATGTATTCAAGTGCTGTAGCAAAGCTAGCCATGCAAAGAAATGAAAAACAATAAAGCAACTGCAGAGTTTGGAAATCTTGAAAAGACACTCGAAACAAAATCTCAAAATTATATTCTTTAAGTTAACTCAGCAATGCACAGAAACAAGACAATACAACGTGAAAGTTCCACATTATACACCTTAACAATGTATGCAGCCTTATAAGCATTTTTAATGATGAAGTTAATAACCTGAGAGGGAGAGAGTGTGTGTGTGTCACAGAAGCAATCCAATTAAAGAATAAGTTTCCATGTGCAGTAGTAGCTAAGAATGAGGAGTAAAGAGGGGGAAAAAGAGCCCAACTGTCAGAGGAAATGAAAGCCAAAGCTGGCATGTTCATTCTGGTTAGATTCTCAGTTACTGGATAACCAATCTTGTAAGATCATACACAGATAGACACATGGGCAACACACAAGTAGGCTAATTGGTCTGATGGATGCCTTGCAGCCTAGATCTGTTTTAAGATCTCCAGTGGCATTGCAAAGATGGGAACAAGGCCAATTTCTTGCATTACTAATAGCTCCAAATAGGCAGCAGCATTTTCAAATGTCTTTGAAATGTTACTATCAGGTAAAAGAAAGATGCTAATGATACCAGAAAGAGATGCAGGGAAGCGTTTCAAAGTTGCAAGTGAAATTCATAACTTTCTGGAAAAGATTAATAGAAATCTGGTCCAAGACTACTTGAACATAGCAGAGATATTACCATTCCAGACAGCCTGCAAATTCAAGTGATCCCATACAGTACTATGGTTTTATTTACAAATGGTTCATAAAAAGTTGTAAGTTTCAGAAGCACCGTACAGATAGGAGTGACATATATCAGGATCCTGCAACAGTAATAGGAGAATGAAGCATTAATTATTGCAAGACATGGCTGTAAAGACAGCAGTGACCTGTTAGACTGAGATAAGTGACTGATTAACCGTTTCTGAAATGTGATCGCAAATTTCACAGTGGAAACAATGAAGGGAAGTCCACCAGATTTCTTTCTGGCATGGGTAAATGTCAGACCTCAACACAACTGTAGCAGTAACAGGAAAAAGAATCTTGTCCAAAAGTGCTGGGAAGGGACTGAATATTTTGAAGTGATTCACTGAACTTGTTTATTGACTAGGCCTGTAGTTTTCCAATATCTTTCAATGTTATTTTTTTAATGTAGTATTTGACAATTAAATCATCTCTGATTTCTCCTAACAGAAGCTGTTGCCTCAGGGGAGAGTATCTTAAATCTTTTCTGCCTAGGACCAACCAGCACTTTCTCGCAGTATGTGCATACTTTTGCCTAAAAAAAAACCCCACTGGTTTGCTTAAGTTAAATAAATAAAAACCAAAACACAGAAGTATTGAGTCATTCTACTTACATCATAAACCTGGGGACTTGTCAGACAGCGGGCTATCAGGCCACACCAGCTGGGTAGAGTTGTGGTTAGCGGAGGGCCACTGTGAGTGAGAATTGGTTTTAAATAACTTAAATAGTTAAGGAAAACACATCGATGCCTGAAAACCACTATTGAAAATAAAAAGACAGTTGTACATAAATGCGGTTCTACCTCTGACCTATGTGCTGCTCAAGAATTGTATATAAACATCCATTGAAAAAAAAATTTGCATTTGTAAACAAGTAAATGAAAACCATCTCCTTCCAACATTTTTCCCTTGATCCTTTTGAGGGCAGTTTCTTTACCCACACACTTACGGCAGGGGGAATTAGCTACCTCTCTTCTTAAAATTTCAAGCAGTTGCAATGTTTCTAGCTTTTGGGCTCTCTGTAGCCAAAAGCAGCAAGCAGAGGTAAAGGGTGTTTCTGCTCTCCAGGTGGGAGCATGGTGTCAAGGCTGCAAGCCAGAGGTAACAAGGTGACACACCTATGTGGCTTAACACAGAGAAATAAAGAAATACTGTCCATCCAATGTCCTCCAAGCAATGCAGCCACCTGAACTGGTCACCGAGCCACAGAGACGGAACCAGAGATCTTACCTTACTCTGGTAAGGCTCAAAGACATCTCTGCAGTGCATGTTTACATACCACACACAGCCTCAGAGCGGCAAAGGGAAAACCGTACGGCAAGAACCGTGTAACACAGCGCGGAAGGAAAGCATCTGCCCAGGCAATGCCACTTAGATTGCACTGAGGGGCATATGGGTGGGAAAGGAAGGTGTCTTTACACCTCTCCTCAGAGGTCTGCCCCCCAGGGTAAATCCATATTTGTTCATGGAATCACGGAATTTCAGAGTTGGAAGGGACCTCTGGAGATCTAGTCCAACTCCCCTGAGAAAGCAGGATTGCCTAAAGCACATTACTCAGGGCTGCATCCAGGTGTGTCTTGAAAGTCTCCAGAGAGGGGGACTCCACAACCTCCCTGGGCAGCCTGTTCCAGGGCTCTGCCACCCTCACCGGAAAGAAGTTTTTCTCATATTTGATCGGTACTTCCCATGTTCCAGCTTGTACTCCAGACTGATGATGTGCCAGAGGAAACACTCAGGAGTCGAAAAAAAGGTGTCCCTGCTACAGAGCAGCATGCTGACCTCAACTTGCACAAGAACAGAGCTCAGGAGGAAAAGGATAAGATTTCCAAACATTGTCTGAAACCAGAACCAGAAAGTTTTTTGGTTTTGTTTTTTGGTGGGTTTTTTTGTTTTTTTTTTTTTTTTTAAGTCGGTCTGATTACTTTATATGTAAATATATATTGCACATGTTCTAGTTACTTTCTTAGGTCTCTAAGCACAGAGAGAATCAAATCCACTTGTGAAATATAAGATGGTTTCCCTGTTGCTATCAACAGATCCATGCTGGGGATGGGTTAAAAAAAAAAGTTAGTTAAAAAAAAGGCAGCTTTTTTTAGCAGAAACGTATCCCTCCCCTTCAGCAGAGCCTGGCAAAGCATGTTTACTTGAGCATATAATGGTGTGATTATGCCCCTGCAGAGTTATATTTCCTCCTTCCCACCCCTGGTCACAGTGTGGCTACACCCAGTCCTGGAAAGAAATACACTCTTCCCCCTCACACTAAGCTACCAGCCTCTCTGGTGCCCTGTGGCAGACAGGCACACACTGACTCGGTCATAATATAACAAACCCAGTAAAGGACATCTGGCACTTCAAAGTTGCTGTTTTCTTTGCATTTAACAATTGTGGGTGACCCCAGAGAACAGCCCATGGCATTAAATGAACTCTGTGTTCCACAAGCATGAAGTTCACAGTTATCCATCCAAACAGGGCTCCGCAGGCAATAGCCAGCGTTGGAGCACACTGCCAAGTGCATCTTACTTGCATCTTTTCCAAGTTAAGTTCTGTAACAGAATGAATTTTGAGACAATCTGCCTTTCTACCCACAAACCAAGTGAATGCATGAGCAAAAAAAAAATATTTGGACATTGCCATGGGTACAGAGGTAGCAATTCTAAAGACCGCCCCTTCCTGAGCAATATAAGGTGACCCAGACAATGTTTATCTGAGTGCCTCCTTGCAGCAGGAGCAGAATTTTACCTCTAAGATACAGTAAGAGAGTTCTGCCTCTGGGTATCAGTTTCCTTGGCACAAGCTTCACAGGAACCTTTCCTAAAGATGCTAGTCACCACTAAAAAAAGCAGGTGCACTATCAGCATCCTTGAAGTTTATGTGAAACAGCTAATTAAGCTGTAATTTTCACCTAGTACACACACACCCCCTTCCATTGCTGCAGCTGCTGGGAACTGCTCTTGTGCTAGTATCAGCCAAGGGGAAGTCAGCATTGCCAACTACTCCTTTTTTTTTTTTCACTGGGTACATCCCTTTTGTAAAGGCAGAGGAAGAGGATAGCTCTGCTTCCTTCTTAAAAAGACAAAAAAGAAACAGCCACAGCCAAATCCTTCCATGCTCTTACCACAGAAGTATTTATTTTTAAATAGTGAAAACTGACCTGAATACACTTTGACACAAGCTACTACAATTAATTTGAAATTACTAATGTTTATGAATGTTTAAACTAGCACATACACTCCCTTCCTGGCTTAGGCCCAGCACTACTGCATCTGAAAGCATCAGTCACAAACAGATTTTATCCTGAGCAGGCAAGCACTATTCGGATACAAATGCTTTCAACACTATCCCTGGGTTTCCCTGGGTGGCAAATCTTGCTGCACGAAGCATGGAAGGACACTGCTGTGCTCCAACCAGGCCAGTGATCTCTCATCAATCAATGGCCAAGACCCCAGTGAAGGACTCATTTCTTAGATGCAAGCTTCAACAAGATTAAGGGCCTGTCACAGGTACTTGCATATATTTAACTGCCTCAGAAATTGCTAAGAATCAAGAACTGAAACTTCATTGAATTTCTGGGTATAAGTGACTTGTCTTGACCACAAGATTATCTTTGCCACTTTCCACTGAGTGTAAGCTGTTCGGGGGGGGCACCTGTATGATAAACTGATTAAGAATACGCTAAGTAGATTTAAAAAAACCACACCCACAAGCATGAAAGACAGGACAGCTACACAAAAATTGCTCAAAAGCTTAAATGAGGCTTTCTAAATAGCATAATAATAGCTTCAGAAAGTTTGTGTGGTACTATAAACACACAAAGACACACTCTGCTTTGACATCCATAGGAAGTTCTGGATATACTGAAGGAAATAAGCTGGATCACATGTAAATTTTTAGTTCCAGAACTTCCCATATCAGCAATGGGTTTCTAAATAGGACTTCATCACAAAAGCAGATTGCTCTTCAGAGCAATGAGTTGGGACATAGATATGTACAATGAACTGGAAAACTAGTTTGCGCTATGAAGATCAGTGAAGATAACAGATTAGTGGAACAAATCAGAGGATCTGAAATAGTTAGTTGGCTGCCTTATTGTTTAGGAAGGAACTTCAGCTCCTAGAACTGACTGGTTTCTGTCCTCCAGCAAATGTGACATACCACGTGTTAGAGAAAAGAATGGTCTCAGCTTCTGAATCAGCGAGTTTAAGCTTCAGTTCTATTCCTTGAACCTGTTAAATACTTGATCTTTCTCCTATTTGACTCTCAAGTGCTTAAGGCTACATAGAAAGGAAAAAGTGAACATTTCATGCCTTGAAGCCAAGCTGTGTTCTCGAAAGGATACTTGTGGTCAAAGCTATACCATAGCCTGAAGAGCCAAGCACTTTCCTGCTTTGTCCTGTTCCTTCTTTCAGAATCTGGGCCATCCTAAAAATAAGATAAAAACATATTTGATTATTTCAGGCAGTAAGCCACCCAAATCATACATTCCAATTGTTCACATTATAATGTCCTGTTCAAAAAAGCCAAATTACTTCAATACTGTTCTTGGACTGCAGAAGCAAGCTAAGGTTGCTTTCCCTAGAAGGACCAGAAATGACTGCAGAGAAGAGGCAGGCCTTCTTCATTGCCCTCAAGTTGCCTTAATGAACCGAGCCCTCTACCACCAGGTTTTCTTGAGTCTAAAAGCTTATTGCACAGTTAATGCAGTAATGGATATAGAAGTAAGTATAAAACTGACAAATAAGCCTCATTGATGTCTCATCCCCATTCCTGCCCCCCACCCAATAATAATAATTCATTGCTTGGTTGGTTTCTTTAACTCTAGGTCTATTTGATGTTCATTCCTTAAGCCTATTGCTTCCTCGGAAGAACAAGGGAATTTGTCATAACCTGATAAACTCTCACAAACCTGATGAAACACATCACACTTAAAAGAAACAAGCTTAACAGGGAATCCACACAAAAACACGGTTGAGGAAAGTCATGCAAATTTCATAAGCGCTAACAGTGTTAAATTTCCCTTTACTAGCTGTGCTACAAAGTCATCCCACCAGCTGGTCTGCAGCTGCATTTGTTTTTACTTTTGTAACTGTTTGGGGTGGTTTTTTTTTTCTTTTGGTCAGAGGCCAAAGTTAAACACAGGAAAACAGATGAAGTGAGAATGCCTTGTATGAATCATCTTCCAAACTACTGGAAAAGAACAAGGCAGGACTGCCCTGTGTAATTCTGATCTGCAAAGAACATCCATGATCCACCAAGAGTTAAAGCTTAGTACATTTTCACTCCCTCCTCATCCCAAATGATGTATTTTCTTTAACTGTGACATGCTGCTAGTCTTGGCTTGGTGAAAGAAAGAGGAATCCAAAGGGAACTGACTAATGGACTCCATTAGGAATGCAATTCACAGCTAAAGAGGGAAACAAATGGGTAAGTGCTTTATGTTTACATGGGAAAAAGGCAAACAAGATATTTCCACCCCAGACACTGAATGAGAATAGAATACCCATGCTCTATTTCCTGCTAAAGCAATTCCTCAAATACTGACAAGCTCAGTCCAAACTGGCCAAAGCCACCTTACCATGATACCACTTCCCAACCTTGGTTTTATGCAATAACTGTGGCCTTCATTGTAAAAGGTGTTTTGAGGCTTGGCTTTCTTGTTGCTCCCGCATAGATAGAAAACCAAGTTCACCCCTTTTTGGTACCCACACTCACCATTTCAGAGTTTATTTGTTGTGCTGGACACAGGTTTTTACAAAGAACATAAAGATGCCTAATGCAGTTTCCGCAATGTAACTCTCATCTGCACAACCTGTGACCCACCCAAAAAAAAAAAAAAAAAAAAAGAAAAGAAAGAACCCACGGATCATAAAATCACAGAATGATTCAGGTTGGAAGGGACCTTAAAGATCATCTAGTTCCAAGCCCCTGCCCTGGGCAGGGACACCTCCCACTAGACCAGGCTGCTCAAAGCCCCATCCAGCCTGGCCTTGAACACCTCCAGGGATGGGGCAGCCACAGCTTCTCTGGGCAACCTCTTCCAATAATAATAAATATTATTCTAATAAGAAGAAAATAAATATTTCTAGGAAGAAAGCTGATCCCAAATACAGCAGGTATCGCATGTGACCGCTCTGAACACTAGCCTCATACCACCTGAGGTGTGCAAAGTAGAGTTCGCACACTTGCACCCTAAGCATCCTCTGGGTCTAAAGCCATCTGCCTTGCCTGTCATTCAACTTCTTCCAGCAGGCTCCTACGTAGCAAGCAGTTGTGCTACTGAAGAACTGGTGTCAAGCAGTACCCTGGGAGAGTAGAAACTACGGTCTGGACAGAGGAAGCTCCCAGTTAAGCCTCTGGAAATGTGGGGTGGTTCGGGGTTTTTTCCAGACCTTTCACCCCCCTGTGAATTCACTCTATTTATAGATGAGAAAAACTGAAATTTCTGCTAAGAACAGCATTCTTTCGATGGCCTTGTTTGCCAATAGCATATTGCAGGGAAAAAACCCCAACTCTTGGGTTGTTACTGATGCATAAAAAGCAGCACTAAAGATTCACAGCAACAGTTTGCTGAATATAAATGACAAGTTTCCAGCACTCCTTTTCCCTCATACAGGCAGTAGGTAGTGCAGAGAAGATCAAACTGGCTTGTGGTACAGTATACAGGAGATGAAATCAGATTAACAAACTCAATCTTTGATTCTAAGCAAGTCCAAGAATGAAAATTTAGTATCAATTATTGAACACAGAAGTGAAGAGGATTATCTCTGGGTTGGTCTTAGGGCGGACTGTTTATGCCGTAGCATGTTAAAAGCAAGCATGTTGGGTGGGTTGGGGAAGAGGAAAGCACGTTGTTAAATACAGCATATTAGTAGATTTTGGAAGGTTTTTGATGCCTTTATATATACATACATATACACAAAAACTTGGACACTGCAGCATTACACCCAACACCACAGAATATTTTTTGGTGGGCATTACTTGGGTATTATAAATGCACTACTGACTTGACAGCTAAGAGAGAAAGGTTTTATCCATGCACGTCACTCCTGCAATTCTTTATCATCTTGGTTATAAAATAAGATCAGCCTAATAGAGAAGTTATGTCATTACTTACTCCTTGTAAGACTTGAAAGCTGTCATTAGTAGGTGGAGGATCCTGATCTGGGTCAACCCCAACCCTACAGAAACATTAGGAAAACAAAGCAAGTAGGTGTTACTGAGGATTGCAAATGCTGTAAGTTTGGCAGAATGCATTTTAAAAGCACTCTAAGCACCCAGCAAAGCTGCATTCAGAGAGGTTATAAGAATAGTTTGAGGAAGAGCTGTCTGTTACTCCCCTGCAGTTACACGGCTATGAACAAGACACTTTTTCACTCAAGCAGCAACAACCTGTAGATAACAGCTTTAACTCCATGTTGGCATCAACTTTAACTGCTTACCTGTGTTGCCAGTTCTTTTGAGACACTGACAAATACTATTTCTGGTTTAAAAGGTGAACTGTGCGTAACATCCTCTTCAGTAGAGAACAGCCCTCACGTCCAGCAGCAAGAAACGAGAGACTAAAGATAAGCCCAGCCTAAATACTTGATACAGCAAATAACTTAGCTGCCAGATAGGCCTGAGAATGGCTCAAATGTATGATTTTAAAAAGCCCCCCAAGTTTTAACGCACTGCTCGAAGCAACAAAAATACTTTATAAAGACTCACAATATTAATTTGCTGTAAGTTTCATTCATCTAACACCACAGAGACGCAGTGTACAAGCAAGAAGTCTGTCTAGTCCAGCTTCCCACCTGAGTGAGGGAGAGCCTGTATCATGAGATGGTGGATGATTACAGAATAGTATGTTAATAAGAAACTGTCTACTTGCTTTTGCATAGCTAGAAAGCATCTGATTACTGAACCATCCTTCCACAGAGTGCTCCTATCCAAGATGGGTATTTAATCCTTGTAACTACCTTCAAGTTTTTCTGGTCTGTTTTGGGGGTAGCTATTTGTTAAGATTAGACTTTTCTAGTTTTAAATCCTATTCATGCCGTAATTGCTGTGCCCTCTTGTAGACCTCCAACATCAAATGTTATCTAAGATTGTCAGTCTCAAACACGTTGTGTTTCAGTCCTACCATGTTGCATAATCAGTGTAGGAAAACGCACACAGTAACAAAAACACGCTGTCTGAAATGGCTAACTACCTAATTTCCTCTCTCTTGGAAGGGACCGAGCTGGTTGAGTGTGATTTCTTTGTTACCTAGACTTTGCGTCAGCTATTTCTAGCCACGGTCTTTATGCAGCATCCCTGAGGATCACCAGAAACCAACAGAACCTGGCTGGTAAAACCCTATCATTTGTGTGTCCCAGAGACAGAGCTTGCATAATGCAAGCAGCGATCCAGACATGCTTTACCTTCAGGCATAGAAGATGGCACTGATTAAACTAAAAGGGAACAGCTTCAAGCAATCTGCAGGGCTTGTTCTTTTAACAGAATGTTAGAAGAAGAAAAGTAAGCATTGAACTAACGCTTTAAGTCATCTATGTGGACTCATGGCCAATCTAAGGCAACAAATCAGGAAAAATCCAGAAGGCCACTCTAAGACAGCCTGCAGCAGCTTCATATAGGGCTAGTGCTGACCCAGTCCTCTGCTTGGATTTTTTTCCTGAGCCTCTTTTGTTTCCTCATCGCTCCCTTTTTCCACATGTAGAGTCATCTTAACTCTTAGGCACATTCGGCCTGGGAATTCATTGGCACTGTCCAGCTTCAGGACTAAAAAGCTTCACCAGTTTAAAGGCACACTGGACAGACAGATAGGGTACTGGATTGTAACACATGCTAAAATGAAATGCCACACACCCCTCCTCCCCAAGGTTACAAGGGCTTAGACATTACTGCTTAGGCTATCACTAAGCAGTGGAGACATAAGAAGGCTTTTCTGCAGACAAACTATTTGCCTAATGAAGCTTCACACAGAAAGCTGACAAGCAGCTTCATGAAACCCACTTAGTATGGCAATATATATAAAGATTGGGCATTCCTTTATAAATACACGTAAAAATAAAAGATTTGTGGCTTTCCAAAGCTGCACATCGGAGAGGTTCAACGCACTATGCACAGCAACCATGCTCATGTTAGCTGTGCGGCTGGCAGCATGAACGGGGAATTCAAGAAGCCCATTCCAGAGATGAACATAGCTTGCATTCCCTAAATAGTTTGAGCTCACTGAGCTACCCATTCACTTCACAGTACATAAGAAAACCAAACAATTCAGAATGTTTCAGCTTTTACTTGACTTACAAGGTTGTACACTTTTGGAGGGGATTTTAACTGCCCTTAGGCAAGGGAAGGGGGCTTAGTAGAGGACCAAAGCAGGATGATCACACTGTTCAGTGAAAAGTCCACCGCAATCCAGGTGTTTGGGTTCGCTGTTGTGCTGAAGAGGAAAATAGAGCTTTCCTATATTAAAATGGTTCAACTTTTAGAAAAAAATTCTTACTACAGACGTTTCTTTCAATATTGAAATAGTACATTGACACAGGCTTTCCCATTTTAATTTTTCCCCCAAAGTTATTCTTCAGGTGAAATTATATTTTTATTATTTCTAATTACTACTTTCCCATAAATCACTTTTTTTTTTTAGATTCATGTTTCGAAGTGTGTTCCTCGGTTCACAGATTAACACAAGATATATTACTATTTTGAATTCCCACAACTACTTTTTGTTGTACTTTTCTTGAAGAGGCACAGTCAATGTCACGGGGGCTAAGGGGCACATCAGCTGCAGGACAGCCAAGGCCAGGGCAGCGCAGATGCCAGCAAGCATCTTTATTTTCCACTCCACTCTTTCTGAAAGCCCAGCGCAGAAGTTTTGTGTGAATTCTCTGAGGGCATAGAGTCGCAATTCAAATAAGTGAGTCTTAAAAAGGAGATGTCAGATGAAGAATATGAGCAGTCTTTCAGCCATAACAATGGATATATAACCCAAAACTTGAAAAATCCATCTATTTCCTCCATTGGCATCAATTCAATACTTGATAGAAACCTTAATAGTTCAGTACAGACAGTTACTAGTACATGAAGTTCAGACATCTTTACATCTGCCTTGGCCAGTTTACTGGAATCTGTAGAAAATAGTATGCTATAGTAAAAATTAATCCAATTTAAGTATTTTTTTCCCTCCTCCCCAACTGAAATTTGTTTGTTTGTTTTTAAGGCATAAAAAGCTTTTGACACTTTAAGAGCTCTGTAATAGCAAAGGAACTATAATCGAGCTCCTAACACTCAATACCAAAGCACTGGTTTTTCTACTCTTAACTGGCTCCTGAACTTCTTGGTCTTTATTCTACAGCTACAACTCCACCATCACATGTAGGAGAGCAGCTACTCATATTTGATCGCTGAAATGCTAAGCCTATGTATAATTCAGCAATTTAAACAGTGTGGTAAAAAATGGTTGACACACAAAACATGGAACACAGTGGAAACTAAATATATGCAAAGGAATGGTAAAAAAAGCAGATAGAACTACTTCAAGTTCTCCACTATGTCATTTTAAAATGGGTGGAACCATTTCTTCTGATGCTTCAAAAACCTCTCCAAGGCCCTGCAACACAGATGACAAGTTACCAAAATACCAGGCTTTATTACATTTTAGCATATGTAATTACTGTGCAACAGCCAAGAATGACTGCAATATGTAATAGTTCTCAGATTCTCTGTACAAGCTCATGTACCACATCTCTGGCACATTTAGTAGTTGGCTGGGAGCCTTCAAGTGTGACAAGATACATGAGAAACTTACCATTGCCCCATCCCAAAGAGTTTTCTTTACATAAATATTCTGTATATATATATGTATATATATACACACAGAGACATATACACATTCCCCTACAGATGCCAGTTAGAGATTTATTTTATTTTTTCTGCTCTCTCTATCCATGTATCAGTTCTAGAAACCATTAACCAGCAAAGACTAGGATTCTGGTTTATCTCTGCTTTTGTCAGCGTCTTCCTATAAAGCAACGTGATAACCCTCAGTTTTTAAAATACTTCTCCAAAGATGCTGGGCTAAATCACCTGTGACATCCCTTCCAACCTGAAGATCTGTACAAAATAACCCCAAGGAATGCTTAAGAATACCTGTGTGATTGAGGATCATAGGATCGCACCCATGATTTATCAGCTTTCAAGTCTTCCCAGGCCAGAGATGCTGGTTTTGCTTCGTTAATTACCCATACACAGAGTTAAAGCACGTGGTGTTGTTTTGTGGTTGGTTTTCTGTGTTTGGTTGGTTTTTTTTAAGCTAAAGACTTCATGTGTGATCCACACTCTCCCAGCTCAGAAGAAAAGAACAGACTCAGAATGGAGGAACATTTACGGCACTCTGCAGAAGAGGAGAAGCAGCAGCAGCATGCCACAGTACAGAAAAAGACCACACACTTAAGTGTTATAAAGATGAAGGAAGCCAAGCACCAGGTTAATTTGGCATCAAGGAAAGCACAGTGTCACCTGAAATACAGCCAGCGGCTTTCACTCATCTCTTCCACCGATGGAACATGGTCACCAACTCTGGTACAGTACAAGAATGCAATGTGAGTAACAAAATGCTCATGAGATGGTAGCTTTACAGAGCTCCTTAGCAAAACAGCAAACCAACAAAAAAAAAAACCCTATCCAATCAAAAAAGACAAACCATACAAGAATAAGAATGGCAGAACAATGACAAGGTGATGAAAAATCTTGACAATTAACAAAAATTAACAACAGTAGCACGTTACGACTGAGATGTCCTGTAAAATTTTCATTCATTCATATTCAGGCTGGCAAGACACCTGTATTCATGACAGGTTACTTCCCCCAGAAAATTTGATTCAGCAGCCCTCAAGAGAGCTGCTACACAGAGACAGAGTCGCTCTAAGACTATTGCTACCACCTCGGACCTACACATGGTCCAAAAGAGAAAAAGTCATGGGAGAAAGTAATCACAGGAAGTTATGCATGTATGAAAGAGGTCATCAATACCACCTGGTTTCAGAGCAGTCCAAAACAACTGGTAATACGTACTAAATCACTCCATTGGTTTAACTAACAATTGACTAACAATCTTTAGCATAATTAATCTCCAGTCACAGCAGAGTATTTTTACTCCTTGCTTTGCCTTTTTCAATTGTACTTTAAAAAAACCCACCACAAGTGAAAGCTTGTTTGGTTTCTAATATTTTCCATGTAAATTCCTTAGCAGCTTATGGGGCTTTTTTCCCCCATTTTTCCGTGAAGGCATGCTACATGAACTCTATATCACTTATGTGAAATTAAAGTCCAGATGATCAGAAATCCACAGAGGCCTCACTTTACAAAGAGCAGGTGTACACACCCTGACTGCAGGCTGATATCTTGACCAACCAAATATTTAAGGCTAGAGATTGCTCTGTGAAGAGCACACACTCATCTAATCCTTAAAGGCCAAGGCAAATATCAAACTTCAGATAGATCTGTTTTGGATTCCTGGTTCAATAGCTCTTCTCCCATATCACCATACACTCCAGGTCAGAGCACTCTGCTCCAAAAGGCCAATACCAAGACAACTCTGCATATGCAGCAAAAACTAAAATTAAAAACTGCTCAATAACTTCCCTTCTATGACTTCTTTCTCTTTGCTGTATCTTTGCCAAGTGTGTATACTGAAGTTTTCCCAGATGCCTATAATGAGTGCAGCATTTTTGGAAAATTTTGGCTCTTTTGGAAGAGTTCAACTGTTTCTCAGAAGATGGCTGAGGAAGAAGATAATTCCCACCACCATATTAAAAAAATAAAATAAATAAATAAATAAACCCCAATCACTAAAACCACCCTGTAATTAGAACAAGTTATTTCAAGTTGGTTTTAGGATGCCTTTGGGTATCCCTTTACTTGACCTAACCAAGATAATGACTGCTGAAACTGCCTGCCGAGGCTTGCCAGTTAAACCCATAACAGCCACATGCTCCTTCCCCACACTTTTTCTATCTGGTGCAAATATCTCTGTTCTTGTGCTCTGAAACATAGCAAAGGAAGCGTCTCCCACACTTACTTCCAGACATCCAAAAAGAGGAAGCAAACTCTTTCCTACCAAGGCAAAAACCCAAAGGGTCAAGGCTGGAGGTTGGGAGGCTGCAGTGCACCTCCGTTAAGAGAGATTCAAGATTGATGATGAGAAACTAAAGACTGGGAAAGAAGGAGGAAGATGGGAGAAATCTGATAGGGAAAGATGACTGGAGAAAACAGTGCAGAAAAAGATATGGTGAAAGGAAAGAGAGGGCAAGGGACAGTGCCTGCGTCTCTGCACCTGCTCTTGAAGGGCAGCAGACCAGCTAGAAGGCAGTGGAGGCTCTAAGTTGTGAAGTAATGGAAACAGGCTGCAAAATAGAAGGATGTAAGCTCCTATCAGACAAACCTCCACTCCAGTCCAGAACACAACACAGGGCTAGATCCCAGCATCCACACTTGCCTCCTGACATCGCAGCACACCGAGGCATGGTTTTTAAGAAATGCACATTTTATCGGTGGACCACCCTGGGTAAGACAGAGTATAACCTGAGACTGCCACCAAGTTGTCATTTTTGCCACCAGATAGTTAGGTAGGTTGTATAACAGTTATGTGAGAGTTAGTGTTTCCAGATTTCTTTTTCAGTTTGTTCAGTTAAAGAAAAAAAATAATTAAAAAACCACTAAATAGAAATCTCTTAAAAAGATTGTATTTGCAAAGTCAGGCACAAGGCAGTAAGTATCTAAGTTGACATTGTGGGTGCAACTTTTAACTTTTATGGTAGAGAGATACCTGTAAAATATTTTAAATTGAAAGTTGTAATGCTTTAAGATTTAGAAAAATGTTGTCATGCATAACTGAAATTACTCCATTAAAATAAACAAACTTCCTCATTCAAAGCAGATTATGAAGGAGAGGAAGGCATTAATCTACATGTTGCTTCATTCAACATGAAAAGAACCAGGTCAATAACCTCTAATGAAAAATGGAAAACAGTGTTTTGCAATACAAATGCTAGGACTTCCCTTTTTTTCCTGTGACAGATAAATGAAACAATAAGTCAGCTACTTCTCTGAAAAGAGGAACTTCGCCAGTGGTTTTGATTTACAGGGCTCTCGAGTTTGCCGAAATTGTTAAAACTTCAGACAGGAAATTGTTTCTTTGCTTTAGTCTCAAAGGATGAGACTACATTTTTAATATCCAAGTCAGGCTTCAGTTTCTAAAAAAAAAAAAAATAAATGTACTGCTAGAAAAGTATAACTGTTTACCACTCACATGCTTGGATACGTCTCACTGACAGACAGCCAAGAAATACAAACACATGACATCATGGCTTTAACTCCAGTGTCTGGTGTTAATTTTTAAGTTGCTTAGCATCAAGTGGCAGAAACCAAAAGTGTCTAAAGAGCCCGCTATTTTTGTGCTCTTATTTTGCTGTCATGACCTCACTTTCCCAGCCAGTAAAGCAGTAAATTAAAGTCTCTGCTACAAATCTTAGCTTAGCTGTGCATTTAAGCCTGATCAGCGGACCCTGGTACACTGGTAACACTTCCTATCTGCAAAAATGCTGTTCTGTTCTAAATGTCTTGAGTAATCAGAAGAAGGGAAGGCAGAGGGTATTTTTGCCCATTTTCCTCCTTATACTGCCTTTTACTTTACCAAAACTTAATTTTCATGTTACCCTCTTCATCCCTCACCTACTTTTAACACATTTCACATCATGGGAGAGAAGGGACCACCAGAAGTGAACAACAAAGCGTGCATCCCGGTTGCTGTGCAATTAATGGTGTGCCCAGAGGCATGTGCCTTTGCCTCTGAGCCACAGCAAAGCAGTTCTGGACCCTTGTGTAGGCATTGCTCCATGTGTGCATGCAACAGCCTCCCCATGAACATAGTGCTATCAAGCCAGGCTGAAAGTCTTGGTTGGAGTCAGCTCTCTGGTACTCTTCTACTTAAATCGTACAGGCACAACCTTAAATAAAAGCCTTTGGTGTCGATGTCTTAGCTCCTGTGACTTGCCCAGTATAACAGACATGCGCCTGCAGTTCCTAGGGAAGAAGCTCAGCCCATCGCAGCCCAAAGGAACTATTGAAGGGGCAATCCAGAAACTCCACTGATGGGGGGGACCTGTCCCCCCAGGATTATAGTAATGCCACTGCACCACACAGTGATCATGCAAGCTAAACCAGCTAAAGGGTCTGATAGCTTGGTCGACTCTTTGTTAAAGCAGGCCCTTGTCTTCTCCTCACCTCCACGTTGCAGTAAAGCCAACTACTTCCTGAGGACTTTGTAATGGCTGAGAGGCTTTCCATCTTTCCTCCCACAAAGGCCAAAGTCAACCAGGACGCAACTGGGGTGAACTTCACACCAGACTGGACTTCTAGGAGTCCACACAAATCCTGACACTGAAGTCCAACACACAAATGGCATTAGTTTCCTATGTCCCTTCACTTAATCTAGGAAGCAAACCACCTTTTAAGCTCTTTTCTGCTAAATAAGCCTGAATGGGGGCATTAATTTCCAACCTTTTGCAATTTAACCTAATGGGAAAGTGCCAAGGCTCAGGAAGCATCCCAGGCCACTCCAGGGACAAGCTACCTACTGTACGGCCTCAGGACTGCATCAGCAATGCACACCGTGCTGCTGAGCAAGGCACTGGGACAGCATCTCATCATCATCTCCTCCTGCCTCCCTCTTCCACTGGGTAGAAAGCGATGGAAAAGAAAAAAGCAGCACATTTCTAAAATTCAGCTAGAAACTTAAGTTGTCCCCTTCTGAAATCTGTAAGGTCAGACAGGACTTGCTTTCCAGCAGAAAGGGCTCTATCCCAGACGGTACTTTAGTTTCTAACTCTCCATCAGCTGCACACGGCTGCCACCTCCTGGCACAAATCTGGGTTCATGTGGTCTCAAAAAGTGCAGTCTCCATCACTACCAGAGCAGTGCCTACCAAGGCAGCTGTGGGCTGACCCATGCAGTTCTATAGAATACTTCCTATGTAGAGTTCCTTTATTTACACGATGTCCTTCCCTTAAAATGCAAGTTAACCATTTATTTTCTGTCAACCATGCCAAACAAATGACAGTTAAAATTACTGCTTACTTGCAAAGATGGGTCAATCTCCAAAAAAACTATAGCTCAACACTAAAAACTATGGTTTGGCCAACTGTCTTTTGGCAGCTACTCCTTGGAATGGTATCATAGCTTTTCCAGCTGTTCTGTGTTTTTGGCCCCATTAATGATTTTTTCAAGTATAACCTACTCAAACAGCAAGCCTGGAACTGTTGCAGTGTTAGCCCTTTCTCCCTTCATTACTAAACCATACTAGTCCTGCTAAAGGAGTAAGTATATATTCTTGGATGCTTCCACAAACTGCTTCCTAGGCCCAATGAGGAGAATAAAGAAAAAGAAAAGCTGCTACCCCAGAACTAGTTTCCAGTTGGCCAGGAGCTAGACCACATGCTTCAGTCCTGTCTTACTTCTGACAACTGAAGGAACCCTGTGGCAGAAGTAATGGTTGACTGTGCTCAGAAGCTGCCTTCTGACACAGGCAGGCTGGACACAATTCCTCTTCACTTAGTTGTTCAGCACCACATCCTGTCCCTTGCTGGATGACAGAGTTTGAAGGAAATATGCTCCCTCAAAAGAGGTGCAGGCAGCAGGACACAAGACTCAGGATGCCAGCACCTACGATAAGAGCTGCTTGAGTCAGTTTTGTTGACCCTGTTGCAGCCATGCTTCAGAAGATGCTTTGGAATCCGCTCAAGTGGAGATCAGACAAGGGACATCCTCACAACGGCCATCACAGAGGCTGCAGGCAGATCTTGGCAGACCACAAGCAGTGCTGTTACCTGTGTACTGATGGCCAGAACTCAGCTCCTGCGCCCTTGTACCTCAGACAGTCTATGCATGCTGCTGGTTACACAGACACTGTGCCTGACCCGCTTGCAGAGATGTATTAGTACAGATGTTCCTTTTATACTGCCATCAGACAGAAATCTCCTTCTGCTGTCAGAGGTGTCAAATGGAAGGCTGCACAAGGGACCTGTTCCACGTACCTTTTTTAAAGTTATTACACAGCTCTTACGTAAGAGCAGCAACCAATCAGACTGAGCTTAAAAAAATATCATTATGATATGATCTGTCACAATCGTTAATGACAACTGCACTGGAAATTGGTTTTGTTGTTGACTTCACACCAGGTGTTGCATTACCTGTTGTTAGCGACACGACCTTCAGAGAGCCTGACTACATGGAAGTGATGCTTCTTTCTGGTGTGCTAGCTAACCATCTGGAACTTGCACTTAAAGATAGTTTTAAAGAACAGAAGCGAATTCAATTTGGCACAAAAAAAAAAAAAAGGAGGAATTCATTTCCCAATGTTTGTTGTTAGTCAGAGCTGAGATACTGTAAGTCACGGCTGTAATGCCTGTCTCCATCTGGAAGTGTGCTACCTTCAATAAGAAGAGTTCACAAGCATTTCTGAGAATTCTATCCATTTTTTATTGCCAACCTAGAAAGCACCTGATACCTATTGTCACAAGCAGTTCACTTGAGTTCTCCAAAAGCAGCATCAGTTCCTAAGAATGATCAGTTCTTCCAGTCACTGAAACTGTTTTTACCTAGGATTGTTTTTTTCCTATCCTATCACAAGACAACAGGATACAAATTCTGGTTAGCACAATTATAAAGTAAAACAAAGTAAGCTTTCAAGTACTAAAGAGCACAAATAATTTACATATGAAAAACACACTGAAGGGTTTGAACAGTGGCTATTGTTTTAATTGCACTCTATTTACCTTCGCCTCCCCGCAGCTGCCAAAACTTTCACGAAATGACAACATATGTGGTCTTTGACAATGATTGATACACAATTCTCTAGCACTTCCGTTAATAAGCATCCTCAAACATGAATGTACTTGCAGTCCCAAAATTACTAAATATTGGCCACAATTTAAAGACAAAAGTCTAATCATGCCACTTACCATTTTCACAGGTCTCCCCAAGACAGGAAGAAACACAACTAGAAGACTAGCAGGATCACTTTTATCTAGTTGATTAGATGACATCAAATTTGCTTGGATAGATGTTTAAAGTGCATTAAGTTTAGCACCACCCACTAAAGACTCCATTTAACTTAAGAGAAACATAACAGGGCAATTACCAAGAGCCAAAAGACAGGGAAATACCTTACTATAATAGGAACAGAAGTTTATATGGGACTAGATAGATTAATTTTTTCTTTTCAATATAGGGATTGCTGTATCAGGTAACACTGTTCCATACCCTACTGGGCTGATACTGACCTAGATAACCTACTTGCAGAGCACCAGAAAGCTTTAGTTAGGTTAAATCCCAGCAGCATCAGTACATTTTCTTCACCAGCCTGCAGTAGCACCTTCCTCTAAAAAACATGATGTTCTAAATACCTAGAACACCTCTAGCAAGCATCAAACAAGTTCTGTAGGACTATGCTTGATTAGCACAGTTCTCGCTTGAACAGTGAAGTTTCCCCAGCATAGAGCTGCATACTGACCTGATGTTCAGCCATGAGAGCATGGGAGTTGTACCTCCACCGACAATCCACACAGTGAAAAAGACGATGAGGAGAGTTGTTGAGAACATCATTTGATGTGAGTAAGTAGCGGTGTCTCGTATAGCCAGAGCAAACGCCATGGCTCCCCTGAGACCTACGCAAAAGAATGAAATAACAGAGCTTCAGAAGTGCAACCGTGCCTATTTATAATTTATAAACACAGCATCTTTCCTTGCTCCTTCTCTGCCACACATGCACAAAGCGACAGGCAGAAAGCACAGGGCTCCACCAAGTTTTAATTATCTCAGTTTCCCTGTTAAATTATGCCCTAGGAAGATTTAGAACATAATTTGCCCTGGTAGTTATCTGTAATTTATAGAATCCACAAGTGCTAAGAAAAGGTGTAAATATTTCCAGAAACTAACAGGAAAGAAATGCAGAAACAAACAAGTTGTGAACAACAGCAAAACGTATTACAGAAATCAAGCAGCTCCCTGAATCCAAATGAAAATGCACACTTTTTCAGTTGATTCCATAACTGAAGAGTGAGTTCTTGATATGAAATTGTTATCAGCTGCAAAAATATTCTAGTTAACATATTCACAGGCAGACTACAATCCTCTCCCACCCCCCAATCATGAAACACCACTAGCAAGGACAAGCCATGCCATGTGGCCATCTGCAGACTTCTTTAGTTGGGGAAACACAGGATGGTTAAGGTTGGAAGGGACCTCCAGAAGTCATCTGGTCCAACTCCCTTGCTCAAGCAGGGTCACCTGGAGCAGGTTGCCCAGGACCACATTCAGACGACTTTTGAATATCTCAAAGGATGGAGATGACGCAACCTGTCTGGGCAACCTGTGCCACTGCTTGGACACAATAAGAAGTGCTTCCTGATGTTTAGAGGGAGCCTCCTGTGTTTCAGTTTGTGCCCATTGCCTCTGGTCCTGTCAATAGGCATCACTGGAAATAGCCTGGCTCCCTCTTTTTTATACCTTCTTGTGTACAGAGGCATCCCTGGCACTTCTTGAGGATGCACATGTTTAGACACACACTCCAGGATTTGCTTTAAATTATGAACTTGAACAGCTATCCGTGTGACAGAAATTATAAGGGAGTTTAAAGTCAAATACCTTGCTTCTTCCAGCTTAGTGGGAGAGAGCACCCGTAAATACACCTCAATTTTCTCAGCAGATCTCTGTTTCTGCACGTGTACATCATCTCAGCTAGAAATAACCTTCTGGAAGAGATACATCCCAAATCCCCCATCCCCTTCAGATGTACTTCAAATGAAAAGACTCTTTTCCCAACATGAGGTGACTGCTTGCTGACAGCAGCTGCCATTTCAAGTTGTCACTCTTCCCAGACAAGACGAACTTTCTGTAAAGGTTGAAAGATACGTGATGGCACACTGCAGCAACCACTAATTCTTCTAGTCAGGATGTACGGATCCATAAAAGCAGAAGGTAGTACCACAAATTTCTTATAGGTTAAAAGTATTTTTTTTTGTTGTTTTAGCAAATATTTTTTTCTTTTACCTGAAAACATCATCATGTGCTGAAAGTTCCAGCTGATCTTATGCCTCCTGCCCAGATTCAACAAGAAGGAGAGGGGGTAGATATGTGCAGCTCTGCCCAAAAAGATTGCAATCTGTTCACAGCTGAGGGTTAAGGATTTCACTTTCCTGAGGTGTGGACTCTTGGGTACCTGGCTTTAACATGAAGCTTCTGTTTTACTGAAAGGTTTATATCATGATATCAAGTGTTCTTGTTATCTCTGTCTATACAAACTTTCATCAATTATGTGCATACAGATCTCACTGCACAGAATGCACATTTAAACTAATATAACCAAGTTTTAACCAAGTTTTTTTAATGCATAGTGAAATTATACCTAGTATTAAAATTAACAGTTGTACAAATGAAGACTTTCCTTTAAAAAATTCACACTTTAAACAACTATCACCACCACCATTCAATTACGTGTTTCAGGCTGACAGAAATGCAGTCCCAAGTACAGAAGAAAAACCAACATAAGAGCAGCAATTGGTTGCTCCATTACAGCTCCTGCACAGGCAAAAATCTCCTACTGGCTGGCAAGCACTTAAGAGTACAAAGTTACTAAGATGATAAATCCAAAAGACGCTTGTCAGCACTAGAATGAAGTTCAAAAAGAGTAGTAAAAGAATATTGCAGAAGTTTATGACAGTAAGTGGTAAGCTCCTTCCCTTACTGTAGTGTAAAGCATCCAGTGAAAAAGCAGAAAGCTAAATAAACCCTCTACCGTCTAAGGAACACTTTGGGACAAACTATCATGATGTGCTGAAATCCTACAAAACACCAACACAACCAGAAAGACACCAAACACTGATCATTTGCTAACACTAGCTGCCTTCTTCACAGAAGTAGAAAAACACTCTAGAGGAAAAAGAGGTTAAGTGCAGTGGTAGAAAAAGATGTGAAAAATGGAATAAAAAGTAGGTGGGTAGGAAGGAAGAGAAAGGAACAAAATAAATAGTGAAAACAAACCCAAGACAGATAGCATAACCTGAGACAGGACAGAAGGCCACAGCAAAGATAAAAGATTGCAATGCTTAGTATACCAGATGGAACTATTCTGTTCCCATCTTTATCCGATGGCTACAGGGCTCTGGAGCATTTTTTAGGTCACAAGAATGGCCGTGAGGAGACACAGGAAAAAAATTATTACTGTTTCTGAAAAAAAGTAAATAGCCCAAGGAAAATAAAGACAAATTTAATAAATTCCTAGAAGCAGTACACAGATGAAAGAAAACAGTGGAGAGGAGAGAAGAGAAACACATTCTGGATTAGGCCACCTTTATGTGTCCTTTCACTGGGTTTTATCTCATTGCTGATACCCCACTCCTGCAGCAAGGAGAGGAAAATCGAGACTGGAAGACTAGCTGCCACTGCTTCATGCACACTTTTGATTGCTGTGAACTTTCAAGCAGCCAGGAATATAGTGAAGAAATAGGTACATAAGCTATTTCAACAGGGGCAGGGCACAGAGAGGAATCTAGTGATTCCCAGTTTACATGAGTGTGACTACTACAAAAGTTCTGGGGAATTCAAGAGCCAGTTACCAAGTCATCCAGGGACAAAGGGAACTGGACACCCAACTCCAACACCAGCACCTTTCAACAGTCTGTACTCTTCATGTCATGGTCTGCACCACAACTCAGTTCCTTCCTCCTCCCATCACTTGAGAGCTTGACGTCTACCTCTGGGGCCTTGTTCAAAGATATTTTGTTTGCCTATGATCCTCTTTATTTACTTGAAGTTTCTTTGGTTTTTTCAAGGGACTGTTGGAAGGGAAGAGAAAAATTAATCCTCTCTAGGCCCCCAGAATTCAAATACAAGTGCAACACAAGCACTGCTGGCTGTCATTAGACAAGTCACACAGTAAAGCGTACTCATTTATCTATTAAAATTATACTACTTCTAACATTTGGCCAGGCACAGAGTCAACCACTATGCGGCACAGAGGCCTTAGAGATTTGATGTAAGGGGTAACCAATGATCGCTCTCAAAATTCTTGTGTTTGCAAGACACAAAGGACACTTAGGTCAGCTGCCATCCTCTATCTGGTAAAGCCAACAGACATCATATGTTTTCAGGCACGTAACAGAGAAACCTCACACAAAGAAAAAAAGGATACAAAAGCTCCGATGATGAAAACTGGGCTGAATATATGTTTCTGGAAAGTAAACAGTGCCAAACCCATATAAGAAAATATGAAGTTCTCTGCCAGGAAGTGCAGTACCTCAAAGAGCTAGGGAGAACACAGTCACATGTTAATGACCAAGCAATAAAGAATACTACAGCAATACAGTGTACAGAAGGTGAAAGACAGTCTTGCCTGCTTAGTGCGACTTCTTGATTCAACTGACAAATTATTGTACGTATAATGCGCCTGGGTAATTCCGCAGAAGAGGACAGCCACCACACCTGTGAACAGAATCACGTGTGAAAATCAGCCTGTTTACTGTGTGAGCTCAACATATTTACCCTTCTTAAGTTCTATTAAACTTATACATCATCCTTAACCTTGAGACTTTATGAACCTTATTTTCAATTGAGTTAGATTCTGGGTTAGAATCAGGGGGCACTTGGGTGTATGAACCAAAGCAGTGCTTTCAGAAGCCACACTGTGAGCTGCACCTTTGATGACATTGTACAGAACAGAGAAAACCTTAAACCACCAACACCTTGTTTCTCATCAGAAGGTTTCAATGTAAAAGTGGAAAAAGGGATATTAAGCACACAGGACTTCTATCCCCACGTGCTTGAATCCCAACAACTCACCAGTAAATCCACAAGCTTCTGCAAGCAAGAAAGTACTCCAGGACATCAAGAAGAAGAGAGCCGTTTCCAGCAGGGGGAAGCAGTGCAACTTCGTAAACTTCGTCACGTTAAGTCATTTGTTAAGGGATCAAAAAAAAAAATCCTTTGGCTTCTCTGTACTCAGTATTTATGAGAAACACTTTTATGAATTAATAAGCAATGCTAATTGAAAACAAAACCCTTTTTAGTGCTGAGAAACATCAATTCCATCACATCAAGACAAACTTCAGGATCAAGGTCTCCCCTTGCAACAGTCAGTTTTGGATATTTTTGCAAGATACTCACAGGATAACTGAGGCCCACCCCACATCTTTGAGGTAATATCTTACTCTATGCCACATTTCCCTGCAAAGTGCCAGCAGGGAAGGGGTGTATACCAGGCATTCCTTTTAGATTGTGTGCCTTGGTTTTTCGTTTTGGGGGTTTTGGGGGGTGGGGGTATCTCCTTCATCTTTAAATAAAGCATAAAATACATTCACACAAGCATTTAATTCACAGGGCTGCTTCTGGACTACAGCATCCCTAAGATCAAGTAGATTTGTAAGACTTTTTCTGCTCAGATTTGTTGACGAGTCTTTCAGCAAGTGTGGCTACTTCTGTACTTTTGAGGCAAAACAGAAAACTTGATTACAACAAAGTATATTTCCTTTCCTTGTGTTGATGTGTTTTAGAGTAAATGCCAACACAATCTGAGCAGCTCAGTCTTTCAATTGGAAGAAAAAATAAGTTCATCTTCGGAGAGCAAAACTTGAGGAACATCAAACACACACTGAATTAACAGCTCATACAGCTACTTGAAGAAGTGGAACATATTTCAGTAGTGTTAAATATAGCTCTTCACATACTAAAAACGTTGTTCATGTATTTATAGGTTTTTTGGTTGTTTTGTTGGGGGGGGGTTTCCCCTGATCACTACTCTGGCAGCAGGTAAACACCGAAGAGCTCACTGTGCCGGAGGTGCAGACAGCTATGCACAGTTGTACTAGAAAACACAGAAAGAAAACATGTGCTAACAGCGGTGGGTAGAGAGATCCCTGGTATTCTGAAAGCTGACAACTAGCACAATCTTCTCTGAAATCCAAATGGAAGGACAGGAAGGACACTTGAAAGAGTAAAGTGGTAGCGCTCTCTTCCCTGCTCCTATGAAGGCAATTGGTACCCAAATGGACACATCAAGGCTGCACCATCACCCACCACTGCTTCCCATGCCTAACACAGCTGCATCCTTGGGCTCTCTGCAGCACTAAAAAGTTAGAGCTAATGGCAGCACTGCTGCCTGGAGAGTCATGGCTCAATATGGGATAGGGATGTTAAAAGCAATGAGCAACACCCCATTCACAAGGAAATTCACAGGTACTGGGAGGTCTGGGGCTCACAGCAATCAGGTAGCCAAGAAGACTCAGTGGAAACAGTCTCCTGTGGGCTTTAACACAGCATACAGTGTTCATAACAAGCCACATGTGATTACCAGAGGAAAAGAGCTGTCAGTGTTTCAATGGGAGCCTGGTTGGGATGAAGCAATCCTGAGGCCAGCCACCCACTCCCCACCCACACCTACTTGTTGGCTTTCTCTGCTAACTTGGATGAGGGTAGGCATATTCCAGCCACACCTTCAGCTGCAACCTTGCTTTGTCAGAAGACTGCACTCTAAACAAAAGCCCAAACCATCATAAAAATATGTATATATCTCCATGATAGTTGATGTTACACCAAATATAAGACTCAGCTTTTTTTTTTTTGAAAACAGCTATTATTCTCCACACAGTCAATTCTCCATACAAACCACCCCTCTAAAACTTTTGAGGATGTACTGTCACACTGAGCTATATTTTTTTCCCCTCCTAAACAGAACCATTTTGTAACATCAGATTCATTTTATAACATCATCCTTCTGAAGCAGCAACATCCACCAGAGCAACAATTAGAACCTATCTTCCCACAGAGCCCTAGGATAATTCCACCACAAGTTTATCCCAGTGACTGGCTTAAGAGACATTCATGGATGCTCAGGACACTGGATAGCCACAGTCACTCCACGGGAGAAGAGGTTGAATCCCATTCCCCTGAAGTTAGGCATGAGCCCTTGTCAGAACAGATTCCTCATTTCCAGTCTTTTCTGGCAGCTTTGTGAATCAAAGTCTTTATTCCCCTTGCTGTTATTGTAGGTAACTGTACTAAAGCATTTCATCAAATCTGAAAGGTAAACCTATGCTCATCATTCTGGAGGAAGAGGAGGGCGAGAGAAAGGTAAGGAAAAAGTCATCTTATTGCTTCATATAATAATTGACCAAATTGAAGTGTTAATTGAAATTGAATTAATACTTCTGTTTTCTTAACATTAAAGCAAAGACAACTTTCTTTAGGCATAGCCTTCTGCTTCACTTCATTTCAACCATGCAGATTCTGCAATTTAGAAGGAAAATGCAAAGTGGTAGAGCATCTTAACTCTTATAAAAATAACCACAGAGAGTGAGGCCAAAGCAGCTTGCTGAAACCCAGAACAAGTCCACGTATATTATCTGCATGATATTTGGAAACCAAGTATTCTGTCTGTTTTCAAAGGACAATGCATGACTGCATGAAACCCCTCACTCAGAGAGGTACAGTTATAGGTTATACATACACTTACAGGTACTTCACAGCTGCAGGAATAACAGTCTATTCACTTCATGATGTAAGCTATGGGTTTTAATCACCTATGAGGATTAAAATGCAAATTTACGGTTTGCTTCTACAGTATTGCATGACATTAAGTGTTTTCCCAAAAGAAAATAGTTAAAATTGTGTAACTGAGCAACAATTTAAGGATTTTGTTTGTTTTGTATTTTTCTTTGGAAAAAAACAAACAACAGAAAAACCCACCGCCAAACAACCCAGAGAGGCTGTCTTCTGAACTGCCTTCCCACTCCCAGCCTCATGCGCACTCCTGAGCACAAACATTAGAAACAACAAGAACCACTTGCTGCTTCAGAAGCATGATTTTACAAAATGCATCTGCACGCATTTCAGCCATAATTAGTAGCCAACCAGCAGGACAAAAACCCCACAGCAACAGTATTTGATCAACCAGAGCTGTGGACGGCTGGTAGCCTAAAAGCCAGTTGAAGAATCACGGCACTGGGCCACATTGATTGCAGAACAGTGGAACTGGAAGACCAAACCTTGAAGCATCACAGCACATCTTTCCCTTGCACCTGAAGGGTTACCATTGTGCAGACATATATCAGCCAAATCTGCATGGTGTGTATATAACAAGACACAGTTGAGACATTATTACTTAAGGCATAGAATCACAGGTTCACGATTACTGTATAAAATGGTACATCTTAGCCCTTTTAGATCAGCTTTCAGAAACCGAGGCAGATCAAAGCAATTTGGGATGTCTACAAATATACTAGGTAGTCTAAAAGCAAAGAATTTGAATTTTTTTCCTGAAGAAGCATCACAATTTCTGGAGGATGTTAGACTTAATAAGACCTACTACCTGAGCTTAAAACAAAACAGATCCACTGCTCAGCACCTCAGAGCTCTAATCAAACAGGGGCAGTCAGCTTCAAGAAAGCAGGCCAGGTCATGTTATGATGTTAAAGATATAGTCTTATCCAAGACAGATGACATCAGATTTCCAGCAGAAAGGTTAAATGCAGGACTCTAAGAAAGAGCCCTGTGGGTCAGAAATATCTATTAATGCTTTTGCTAACAATACAACCAAACACCAGTTATCATATGAAGTGTCTTTCAAGCCAGGTAATAAAAGCCATTTTTTTAAAATTTCCTAAAAAGAAACTGAACATTATGCACGATCATTTAGGGCTTCCCCTTAGCTTGCAGCACGCAGCAACATCACTAAATTTCTAGTGTGGCTACAGTTATATTGGAAAAAGGCAATTTCTGTGTGTACCTATATGCCTTTCTATACGCAAAGGTTACAGGAATACTGATCATTTCTTCACACTGAAATTAAAGCAAGCTGGTGCCAACGTTGCTATAGTTGGAAAGAAGTGAGGCCTGTTAGTACCTGAATGTAGCATCTAGTATGGAAGAGCTAAATGTGAAAAAGGATATCAGAGCTGTCACAACCCCTGTCACTGCTCCCATCATGAAAGAACCACTGAATATTCCCAGGAAAACACCAACAGACTTGAAAAACGCTGCTGCATCAAAAGCATGGGTATTTTCACCTGTTGGCTGGTAGGCAACTATAGACCTGGAAAAAAGAATAACACAATGAGAAGTTAGAAGTGGCACTGGAAAAGTTTTATTCTGTAACAGCAATACCTAAGCAACAGAGGGGGCAATCCCACATTGAAGGCAAATTTGCCTTTCTAGTGTACATGTGCATGAGGGATCTTGTCAGATGTTTGCAACGTTTATTAATTCAGTTCAAGACAAGGCATTAAATTTAAAATAAATGTTTCTTTCTGGTAAATGTTATTTTAGACAAAAACCAGAAGCAATTAAGTAATTTCAGAGTAGAAATTCAGGTAATTACTTACGAAGACAATACAATGGCAACAGCGTCATTCAACACGCTTTCCCCAAACAGAAGCGCATAGAGATCGACATCAGCATGCAGCTCATTAAATATTGCTAGCACGGTAACTACAGAAAGAAAAGAGAAAAACCACACTGGCTGACTTCAGGAACGATGGCATGAGCTGACAGAACAGAATTTCCAGTTTGCCTAAAACAATAAAACCCAGGAACTCAAGTACAGCATCAAAATTAAACTGTGAAACAGACTAGTCATACCTATAGGTAAGTAATTCCACCACCAGTTTTAGGGCAGCTCCATTAGGAGGTGGCTGTGTGGTCCTCCCATCTGCAGTGTGTTTACAGGAAAGCCCCCATGACTGAAGGGCTTAGGGCAAACAAAGCACTTCTACCAAAGCCCTGATATTTTTTGTAGAACATGTTCCATATAAGATAATCAACAATATGTTGTGCAGCTCTTGCTACTTTTAAAGGCTGTATGGGTTGTTGACATAGCTTTATTATTTCAGCCATTGTAAAATGGTGCTAATAATCTTAAGTGTTCCCCAAAGCATAGACTATGCCACAGAGTGTGCATTTGAGCAGAATTTTCAAAGGGCAAGACTGCTAAATATTTATAACCTTCCTTTCAAGAAACTTCAGCCTGAGATGAAAGATTATGATCTTGAAGATGTTCCCATATATGAGCTTCAAAAAAAAAAATTCATATGGTGATTTTTTGCATAAATTGTGTGCAACCACCAGCTGTTCAGAGCTCGGCTCAATCACAGGAGCTACTTCCCATTTTCACACAAATCACCACTGAGCACCCAAAATTAGCTGTTTTAAACATCAAGCTTCATACTTCACCACTCCCTACTCTGGCCTCTGACACACACCAGCTCCCCAGACTGACCTGTCAAGCAGACACACCTGTGTGAGCCTGCTGGAATTTGAAGGATGACCAGATTACTTTGGCAAAAGCTCAAATTACTTTGCCAGAAGACCATTCTTCTGATAAAACTTGCAAAACATGAAGTTCATTTACAGGAGAAAAAAAAAATTTCAACAACTAAAGACCCTAAAAGCCCCAAATATTACTCTTAAATTATCCAATGTCCCAAGCAATGTAGCTAAAGAAGGAAGTCCTGCTATCCAGACAGTATAATAGTTTCATCTATTCTGTCTTAAACTTGATTCACACTAAACAGAAAAACTACTGTGGAAAAAAAAATTAAAGTATTTGAACAGGAAAATTACATTTTTCCCCAAACAGACCATCATGTCATACCATACCAGCACCAAACTGACAGAATAGCTTTCACAACATGCAGAATTTGCATGCATTTCAGAGAAGAGGATCAGAGATACTTGCATAACATGAGTGAAAGTAAAGTGCTGTTAATACTTCTGTGCTATGCAGCCAATCCTAGCAATAGGATTATTTTAGAAGGTTATTAAAAAATGTTCAAGCAAGCTACCTGGATCAGTGGCAGATATTATCGCTCCAAAGAGAAGGCAGTCTGTATAATAGAATTTATCAGAGAGCTGACCCACCAACTTCATCAATTTCACAACCCCATACATGAGATTCCTGAAGAGAAAGAGGATAAAAACCCAAGTCAAACAACGTGGTGCATTTCAGAGAGGCAAAGGAAAAGCACAAGCAACAGTATTTCAGGTAGGCTTGGTTGTGTTACTGCTCTGTGGGTCACTGCTATAGTTTAACACTAAGCCCTCAGAATTAATTTTTCCCTTTTCCCTACAAACTGTGTCAAGTGATATATGATCCAGAATGCATCATTTAAAACTAGTAAGAAAAGCATGAAAACTGTTCACACAGCTAGCACACCGAATCTACAGGTTGTTTAATTTTTCCACCAAAGTTAATGTTTTCCTGCTTAAAATCCTCCTCAATATTGCTTCTCTCAATGCAGTACATAGGCTAAAAGCTCTGAGCTAAGAATAGCCTTCAAAGTATTTCTCTAGTGAAATTCTTTGAGAGATAAACCAAGGTCACCTACGCAATTCAGGATTTCTGTATTTCAGAATATCCATGCACCAGACAGTAATATTAGAGGCATAAGAGATTGGACGCAAGTAAACAGACATGACTAGCTATCTCAAATTAAACACGAGCATACATAGATACAGAGAGAGAAAGAGAGCACGTGCATGTGCATGGGCAAAGAGACAGCTCAAAGTTTGATAGCTACAATTCTAGTACAAGTGTCCACAATTCAAGTTAAAGTCAATTCTAGTAAGAGTCTAACCAGGTTTTGGTTTGGATTGCACCATTACAAAAAAACCTCAACACTGCTCGTTAGTACTGTGGACTTACCCAGTGATTCGAACTTGACAAAATCATTTCAAGGGACAGTATTGTTTAGAAGTCGGATATATCTTAGCAAAAGTCACGTGTGTTTTGTCCGGAGTATACACAAATAAAGTCTTCTAACAAACAAATCACAAAACTGAGGCAATCTGCAAGACTCAACATACGCTTTATCAATTTAAACTTTAGTACAGAAAGGAACTGATACCAGAGTTCACTTACCCAATAATAAAACAAGAGACTGCTGTTCCTAAAAAGGCGTAAGCCAAAATGGACCCCAAATTCCTGAAAAAGTGTCTCTGCACAGGAAAAAGAGATTTACATACTTATTTAAAACAAGTTATATCACCTGTTCAAAAACATACAGTACAATATTATACTTGCATTAATACACAGAAACATCTCTCCATTTCAGAGAAATGCTTCCATTACTCCAATGTAAATTCTGTCCAACTTCAATAAGTCAAACCAAATCCGAACCATGTATCAAATCCTACATGGAGCTTATTGACAGGAAGCTTTCCATACATATGTTTTCATAAGAGACCTAAGGAGTTAGCTGCAAAATTGAAAACCTGCACCAATAAACGGTATCTTCAAGCAAGAGCAGAATCTGGGCCCTTCTGCCATTCAGGGGCTGACACATCCCCACTGGGATTCAGGTTTTGGTCCGCTTCTCAGCATAATTTACTGCATCTTGGATATTTGAGAAGGACCAAAACAATTCATAGCAGGACATCTTCTACTTAAAATGAAACTGACGTTAACCTCTGACAAAGTTCAAAGGAAAATAAATCAGCAAGATTAAATAGAGTTTAATGTATTTATAGTAAAAAGTACATGTATTTTATCTTAAAACAATATGACCTAACTATCTATAGAGGAAATGAGATTTTTTTCTTACTGACATTAAAAAATATGATTGAAATGGAGATTGCACTCCTGAACAAATCAGCAGTCTCACATAAAATAATAAAAAATTAAAGGCTATTCTCCTTAGAAATGATTACACTTACTTTCTTCAGGCTATAACCAGCATGAAAAATAATAGGAGGCAGTAGAATGTTGAAAAAAACTTCTGGGTCAAATGTTACCTAAAAGATAGAATATAAAACTTAAATTAGAAACAGACACAAACAAATCTGGGAAAGCAGTACATACATGCAACAGAGCATGGGTTTTCCAGCAGCGACAAAATACAGAAAGTGCTTTTGAATTAAGCATTGAAGTTCTGTTACTATAAGGAATACAGACACTTGATAGTACCTGTCATTCAAACGGGAGAGGAGGGAGGGAGGGAAGTGCAGACAATGGAGAAGCCCTCAGCCAGGCACAAGAAATGGTCTGCCCTCACCTTTCGCAACATGTCATTTTGCTCCACGTTGTGGATCTTCCCAGGGCTTATTTCCCCTTTGAGCGTGTACTCAAAGAACTTCCCGCTGACGTTGACCAACAGGGTTGTAAATGGCCTGTCCTCCTGCGAGCAGCTGAATGGCCTGTCGTGGCCGCTGGTAGAGGGAGTCCCATATCTCAGGATCACCCCAACTATGAGTCCTGGAAGAGAGTTAGAAATCCATGAGGCCAATTTGCTGCTCCCATATCTAACTTTCTAGTTTCAAACAACATGCAAGGTATAATGTACAAGCCTTGCAAGCATGCATGCATAATACACATTTTGCAGTGAATAGTTACCACTGGTTTCCTGCAGAGGAGGAGAGGCCTTGAGCACATCAAAACTACCAATGAATTAATAAAATCTGGTGTCTTCCTGAAGTGACAAACAAAGTACTCCATTTTGTGTTTGGTCTTCCTCACCTTCATTCACACCTCTAACGCATAAACCCCAAGTTGCTCAAGAGGATAAACATTAGGACACATCAAATACATTTTCCTGCCTAAGGATAGAACAGAGTAGATATGCCATTGCCAGCAAACAATTGCCAAAAACATACGACCGTAACAGACCTGAAACAGTGATGTTTGCCATAATATTTCACAGCTGCAACAAGGATGCAGCTTTTTTGGCTGGCAATTCTATGGGCAGCAAGGGTTATTTGCTTGCTATCTCCTGCGCACTCTGCAAACTTTGTAACTAAAATTCAGATGACATGCACGCAGAAGCCATCTACAAGTCTTTTGCAAACATTTTCCACATTTCACAAAAAGAAAATAAAGGTAAAAATGCACACTCATAAGAGACACAAGATTGAGGAATATAAGAAGAAATATTTGGTCAGCCTAGATAAAATCCAACAAGAAAACACTACCAACAAGGGATGCATCAAGCACAATGACAAAAATATAATTTGTAACCTAATGGAAGGGCCATACCAGGAGGCTGGAGAAGCATGAGGTTTTAACGGAGCACTGCTCCTTTTACAGTATACAAAAAAAATAAAAAAACAAAAAACCCCACAACACTCCAGTTCTGCAGTGAGAATGTATAAGAACAGTCAAAGTGGTTTTCTTCTGGTAAGTAAACAAATTGATACCCGCTTAACTAAAGGCTCCCCTGACGCCTTAGGATGATCTACGATTTAATCCTCATTCCAGACAACTGCAAGATGAAGATGGATGTTTGATCTTTTTGTTGACAAGTCAGTAGTCAATGCTGGTTTTGCTCCCTGTGACCCTACACATCCATAGATCTGTTTCCCCAGATGGTAAATGAAGTTGACAGGTAATAACCAGAGAACAAACGAAGTATAACAAAGAAACAAAAAATCCTACCACAGACACAAAACAAAAAAACCCCAACCCAGACTCATCTTTATGGCATAGTGTAAAAAGCCACCAAACTGTACCCCAAAAAAGCCAACCAAAAGAACACACCTCGTTCACTTCAAGTTCATAATGGAAAAAGTTTTAATACAAGAGAAGGTATGGCAGGTGGTAGCTGTGACACTAGTGGGTGGCTCAGCTTGCCTCCAGCCCTCTTCCTCTATGATCCAGAAAACAGAGCAGCAATAAGATCATTAAAAAGTAACTGGAAGATTAATATGTATTTTATTTAGAAAAGTACATAGTCAACTAGAGCAGAGGGGAAGAAACGTCCCCAGCAAGATTAATCTACTTCCCAAGATTTTGAAAGCTGACAGTTTAAATACAGAGGTTTACACAAGCATGCTTCTAACAACCCCGGAGCATTTTACAGCTATGCATGAGGGATGCAGCAGAAACGCAGCTTTGCACAAAGTGACAGGTTAGGGCCGCTTGCACTACCAGTTACAGCTAGGGACATCTTCACCAACTCAGGCAGGCAAGCAGCCAAAACTTCCTGCTGCTCTCACACCTAGGCAGAGCTGGGCTCACAGGATATATCAGGAATATTGTCAGTGTTAAAAACTGATCTAACCAGCATCAGACAGAAATCCTGTAGTAAATCAGAAGCCAGAATGAAAATTGTACAGATGAGCTTATGCACAGCAGTGGCACAAAGACAGATCTACACTGCTAAGCTGAGAATAGAGAGGGGGACACCGATAGACATAATAGCTTCTTAGGCTCAGAGACTGTCCTTTAGTGAAGTCATTGCAAAAGCAGATGGGAAACCCCCATTGCTATTGCATTAGCAAGATGCACTGAAGAGGAGGATGTGATCACATCACACAAGTGCATATAACCTTCTCATCCATTTCCCCTCCAGAATAGAATATACCATTTATTTTAAAATAATTTTTGAAGATACACCGATTATATCCATAATTGATAGCCAGTGTTTGAAGGGAAACATCCTTTAACCCTCAGTGTCCCATGGCCCAGCTAACACACCTACAGACAAATATCCTGTTTTCATGCACCTTCTACCGACAAAATACCAAACTGGATGATATTTGCACCAAGCACCACAACACTGATTAGGAACATCCGATACCTGCTGCCAGGCTGCTGTTTCGCAGCAGGATGCAGCTGGGACCAGGGTGGCGGGTGTCGAGGAAGGAGGCCAGCAGATGCAGCTGGTCAAGGCAGGGTGCAGTCGACCAGCTAAATCTACATGGGGCTTGGTCATGAAAGGAAATAGGTGCGAACATAGAAGGGGCTAAGGAAACCACACAAATGCCATCAACAGCTTCATTAGCAAAACATACTGAGCACTCAGTAGTCCAAAAGAAGAGCTAAGAGAGGGGAAAATTCCTTAGTCTTAAAGGTACAAGTATACTGCTATATCTATCATACAGTCACAAAATAACGAGTTTTGAACATTAAAGTGAAATGGGCCAGCTGGACACATTTGATAGATGCGAGCTGCAGAAATCTTGAAGTCATTAATGCTTTTCCAAAAAAAAAAAATATAGATGAAAGTCTTTATGGAAAACTGTATGGAAGTATTTTCAGTTTTCCAATGAACATCACGTCTTTTATACACTAAAGAGCTAGAGCCACTAATCAGGCACTGGCTTTTACTGCAAGAATGTCACAAGAGAGGTCCCTTCCAACTCTGAAATTCCATGATTCGGTGAAGAAAAACGAGCTAGAAAAGCGCTACAAATACTTCCAAATCTGAAAATAGCTCCAATAGTTCCAAAGTTTTGGTTTGTGGTAAGTATTGCAAGGGTGAGTTTACATCACTGCTCAAAAACTCTCAGGAAGGATAATCTCAGAAATTAATACTTAATGCCCTGTATGGATGACTTGCATTCTTATTTTAACAAAGAAAGTATTTGCCAGTAGCTTGCCTGTACAGTGTTGATCACACAGCCAGAACACAAAGAACACGTTATTGGAAACGAAAAATTAAAAAGCTGGGGATATTTTTTCCCTTTTGAAACAAATCACTATTGATAATAAACATTGGACTTCAGACATGGTCAACACCAATCTAACAATGCTCCTTTTAAAATGGCATATTTACTTTTGGCTTTGTTTGAGCACAGAAGTCACTGAAGTGAGAACATGAATTCAGAGAGGCGTGCGTGAGTGCCTCTCCCTGGTCAGAGCCATGCTCTGTGTGGTTTCCAGTCCAACTCTCTGCTGAAGAAGTAGCCCCAAGGCTTCAGGGAGCCTCAGCAGGAACCAGAGCTATTCACACTCCACAACACACAGTTCAAGGAGCAAATTCAAACTGGGAATCAGCGGACTGGATCAATCGGTGAACTCAAACCTGATTAGATACCATTTCTTTCATACGGTCCTGGTAAAGAGCCAGACACCAAATACTGAGGGTCCTTCCCTACACGCTGCAGTTCGTATTAACAACATTTCAGCCTGAAGAAGACTCAGTGGAGATGTTATTGCTCTTTGCAGCTCTGTTCTGGGAAGACAGGGAAAAGAGGGACAGACCCATAGGAAAAGCACACGGTGATTAAGACTAAAGGCAACAAACCTGTTGCAATGCAGAGGAAAAAAAAAAAATTAGGTAAGGTTTGTGTTTGGTTTTTAAACAATGAAGTGGCTAAGCACCAGAATAGACTGCCCACAAAGGTTGTGTAATCTCCATCTTGCATATAGCCAAAACTCACGTGAGTATGGCCCCAAGCGACCCAATCTGTGGGGGCCGGCTGTGAGCAGAGGGCTGGGCAAGACCACCTCCAGAAATCCTTTTCAGACCAGATTATTCTGTGATTCATACTCTGTCACACTGACATCTGGACCCCTCAGACAGCTACTTTATGCTGAAAACGTTTCTTTAAAAGCAATTTTGTTGCTTCCTGGATCAGTCTTGGGGATTTCTATTGCTTTGGAGTTGTTTTGGTGGGTGTTTTTTTGGTGGTATTTAAATGACAGACTGCACTGCTGACTCTAAATCAGAAGAGAAGAAACAGCAATATAGGAGTCCGATCATAAAAGCCAGAAGTGATCCATCAGACCAGGAAGGGGATGCTTTTACTTCCTCAATCTGCTCTGACTTGCCCCTTGCCCTGGGCCACAACTGGCCCTCTGGAAAGCAGGCAGGAGGGAGTGACCAGGAGACGTTCAACCACTGCTAATGCCACAAATACAGAAAAAAACTAGCAAATTCTGAAAGTGACACTATAGCAAATCATTTCTTAATTTGTCAAGCTGGGCAGCACTGTCAGCAGTGATACCCAGTCTCATCTCAGCACACTGCCTGTCTCCCGTTACTGCAGCCCACAGAGGCAGAAGAGTGTGTACTTGGACACTTTGGGTACTTGGACACAAGCTTCCTTCATGGTGCAAGGTGATGGTGAGTGAAATAGCTGTTTGCTTTTGAAAAACCGCATAAAGAATATGCAAAAAGGATTTCTTCCATTTGAAAGGCTAGGGTTTTCCTCCTTACTCCCAAACAGAACCTTTTGCTAGCTGTAAGACAAAGAAAAACTTGGCAAGAAGGATGAAAAAAAGCCTTATAAGTATTTTCAAGGCAAAAGACTGATATTATGTAGTATTTTTACTAATACAGGGCCAGTCTTTGAACCTCACAGTCCACACCTTCAAATTTGACAGTGATTTTTGAGGAAGTTTCAACAGCTCTTATGAAGTAATTCAAGCATTTTTTCCGATCCAGAAATGAGCTGGTGATGTCACACATTAAAAGAAAAATAACTCAGATCAAACATTACATACCACCTCCAGCAACGCTAGCAACCCACTCTATCACTGGCTTTCCATTCTCTGTGCTGTCCCATACAGGAGTGGAAAGAACACTGCTACACAACCCCTTGAAGAAGGGTTGGGCAAGTGACTGCAGAGCTCCAGACCCCCATTTGGGTCTCCAACTCAGCACCACTAATCTATTAGCTGCTTTCTTGATGGTGCAACGCTGCCAGCGTGGCATTCATCAGCCTGTCACCTCGCTGCAGAAGATGAAAGATTTGAAAAATGAGAAGCCTGTTTTGAAATTAATCCTCATCTTTGTCAGTTTATGTTCAGCAGTGTAAACATACGACAAATCCTCACTGCATTTCAGTAAAGGAAAAAAAGGGGGGGACCATTTTTCAACAGGGAATGGAGACAGCGATGCCAGCTCTTGAAGTCTGAAGGAAATTTTGGGGATATCCAAAGCCTGAAATGGTGAATAACAGATTCAAAGTCATGCTTTGTCATTGCCTTAGGGCTATTTTAGATAAGGAAGTTAAAAGACAGTAAACAATCTGATAATTCTTCCTTGTAGGAAAATGTAGTACAATATCAATGGCATCTTTGTAATAAGCATTTAATTCACCTTTTAAATAAGCCAAACTAAGCATAGTTTTGAATTTAAATAGACAGATTACTCAAAAATAAAGTTACTGGGACACTGTGCAGAACCAAACGTCAAGTTAACTTGCTGTCTCTGCGCTGCCAGATATGTGTGCACCTTGGGTTTCAAAAAACCCACAAGAGTCTCTGTGATGCTCAAAAATGCCTTCTGACTAACTGTTGCCCTGTTTTTGTCCTAAGGGAACTAATTCTTGTGCAGGTCATGTCATGTTACTATAATCTACATACTCATAGGTATAGTCAAATGGTAAAAAAAAAAATTATGAACTACAGAAGCAGGCAGATATACTTTATTCTGTAGCACATGTTCTTACTGACAGTGGGGTTAAAGAACAGGTTTAAGGCAGGAAAAAAGTAATTTAAAAATACAATTCTTGAGATTTAAACAGAAGACTGCTTTGGAATTTCAATAGTTAATTTCTGAAGAATTATTAAGTTTTACACATGCTTCACATTTACACAACAGAGTTACAACTCCAGAAAAATTAGTTTGTTCCAAATAAGTTGAACCACAGAAACAGGATCATAAGTGCGGCAAAGTGATAACCAGTAAGAAAAATTTCTCTCTGTATTCTCCCCTAGAATATAAAAATCCAGAAGAGAGAGAGTTAAAAACAAAACAACACAAAACTAAAACCTCACAAACCACAACCCCACATCATATAGTGAACAGTCTAAACTGAAGGCTCAGCCCGGGAAGAAACCACTGCCCTGTGGTAAGAACATGTGGCCTCTGGTCCAAGCACAGGACTGTGAGTCAAGGCTCCTGACCCAATTCCCAGCTTTATCAGTGACTCAGTAGAAGAGCTCAGAACAAGCCACAGCAGACAATTTAAAGAGACACTCTCAACTGGAAATCAGATGCTACAGTTATAAAAGGCACAGGTATTCGTCAGGGATTATAAAGAAAGCTCAGAGTCCACAACTAATCTCAACTCTCCTTGCTCATGTGTTTTCAAGTTCATTTACCACATAACCATTGTTTCATCCAACATAGATTTAACAGAGCATACGCTGTTAAATATTTTATAAACAACATTTTAAAAGATTCTTTATACTTTCCAAAAATATAAGTATCCCTCCTTAGTAATAACACCCAAAGCAGTCAGAGCTATACATATACTAATGCCACACGCATTCCTAGAGGCGTGAGCAGCAGTGAGCAACCACAAAGACACTACCAATCTCTGCCCCACTCTGATTCCCTCTCCTTGCCCCATGCAGAAGTGACTCTAACAGGGCACCAACTGCAACTGGTCCCAGTCCCCTGCAGCAGGAGCAGAGGTGAAGCATTTCTTTCAAAGCAGACTTCTAAAGCAGATGAGGAAAAATCCCCAAACACTGAGATTCTTCTCCCCAGGCACATTGGTGACCACACCGACACACACTCCAGAAGAACAAACGACAGGAGCAGCAGCAGCTCTATCGTGTATGTAACAGAAAACTCCCTGTTTAATCATTGTGTTTTGCTTTTCTCTCCATTTGCATATGCATGCTAGAAACCCTCGGCATATCTCAAACAGGAGGCCACAAGCTCCTCAGTCAAAGAGAGTAACATCAAGCCTCTCCTTACAAAAAGCTTTGCAGCAACATCACCTGGCTCAGGCACTAGCACAAAGTGAAGCTTCCCAGTTTAAAAGAAAAAAGCCCAGACAATAATTATTCCCACCCCACACACACAGTAAAACGTGCTGTAAAGCTTCAGCAGAAGGAGTTATTAATCTGTCATTGCAAGGAGTCAGGCTTCAATCTGCATCCCAATTGAAACTCATTAGGCAGCAGCAATCTCTTTGCTGACACTGTCATTTAATTTTGAAGGTTTGACATGAGGAGAGGATGAACAGGGAAGGTGCAGGAAACATCCATCTCAGCATGGCTTTGGGTTCAAAGACCCCACAATAGCTACAAGGAGAGCTGCTAGCTATAGATAAGCCTGTTCTCTTGCTATAAGGAGTTCTGCATCCCAGCCTCAGGCTTTTGCTCATTTGAGGGATATTTAAAGTGATGGATGCATGTGGAGGCCTTCATCCTAAAAACATTTCTGGGTGCTTCTGATTAGAACAGAGGCCCAAGCAAAGAGTTAGCAAGAAAAGAACAGGCAGAAGTTTGAGCAAGGGTTATGAACCAAAATCTGCATCAGACAGGTTTTCATTTGTCTCAAGGAAACCTTCACAGTACTACTTCTCTTCCCAAAGGTCTTTTAGCACCAATCCTCATCTATTTACTAACACCACAACCTCCTACCTGTACGGACAGACAAATGTTTTGAGTTGACTGAATTTTCAAGGAAATCTTTTTTTTGCTGAAGTAAGGCCTGTGCTCTGTAGCTGTGGGCAGAGGACCAACTAACACTTGTAAACAAGATGGTTTGTGGCTTACAAGGAAGCGCACCAACCCAAGAGACAGAAATAGCGGCAAGATGACAACTCTGTCTTTCTGTGATCATTATGTCTGACCACAGAAGTCTTGTTTATTCCAACATCCAAAACACACAGGGGCTCCACAGAAGATCTATCCCATCTCACAGGGGCAAACTGCCGCTTACAGATGTCTCTCAAAGCAGAGCTGAGAAGCCACATTCCCCTTGTTTTGCCTTTCTGTGTGTCTGCTCTGAGCACGGGCATTTCAGTGACCACGGCCTTGCCACAAAACCACCATAATTCTGAAGGTCTATCTACAGCTGCTCAGCCCACTGACTCAACTACTCTGACATCCATCCCACTTTACATGCTAGGAACCAAAAAGAGCCAGGAAATACTTTTCCAGGACCTTATGGGCAGCTGAACAGAGGATCAAAGAAATTGACAATTACGTGCTCAAGACTGCTTTTTCTGCTTTTGTATATAGTGTAAAATTGAAGTAGCTTTTTTAGTACTAACTGCAGAAGCCAGGAAAGTGACTGCTGCCACAGCCTGGGGTGCATGAGCAGCTGTATGACACTTATATCTTCCTGACTGATTCCCACGAGCTAGAGAGGAAGAAGACAGACTGGACTTCAAGCTGCAACAGGAAAAGCCAGCCAAAATCTCAGCATCCTCACAAGCAGCACATTGTCCAGGTCCCACAGCTGCAATTCCCAGCCTCCTAAGCAGCCTGTTACCACCGTCCTCCTTCCTCCCTCTTAAAGTAGTACAAGTTTTACTCACCCTCCAGTTCCCAGTCACCACCTTCTCACTCTGCCCTCACTACAGACTAAAGCCTCCTTGTCTGCTCCCGACAGATCTTGCGTGCTGCTCTAGCCTGGCATTTTTGCCATCTCTTCCAGCCTTTTTAACATCAGTAGTGCCAGCATAATGCCCAAGCAATCATATCTGCTTCATCTCTCCTCTGCATCCCACCTCAACTCTAACCCCAGCATGCCTCACTAGTGACTGCACAGACATGGCTGGGAGCCTATGATTTCATGTCCCCTCCTAGTCCAAAGGTGCCAGTGAAGTGCTAGTAAGATCAGATTTGTTAGAAATAAATCTCCACGCCGTGGAAAAACTTGACCCACCAACACCACCGAGGCTTGGTGCAAGACCCCTTGGCAGAACAGAAAAAGGTAAAGGGTAAAACATCCTTCCAAAGGCTGACCTCACTGACACAAGTGGAACCACTGCACACTCCATGAGCTTGCTCTTATCTTAGCCATTTTAAGTGCATAAAACTATTCATTTATGCTGTCTTTTGGCCATCCATTCCTCTCCCCTGCATACTCTTTCAAACAAATACAACCTCAAGAACAAACATAAAAAATTCTCAGCTCAAACCAGCAGGTTTTCCCACAACTCACAGCCCCACACTAAAATCTTGGGTTCGGACATACGCAAAATAATCACTATAAAGCAATTCTTGCACCCAAGATGGATGGGTACCCTTTCAGAAAGATACCAAGTCAAAAGAAGGCTCTTTCTGTTTCACTCTCTTCACACTACTGCACTGTCATGGCTGCTTCAGATAAGCATCACCAAAATACCCTACAAACTTCCTTAGTAGTTTTTCATGACCTGATTTTTATCAATACAAGGGATTAACTATGTCTAGCTATACAAGGGGTTAACTATCTCCAGCTTGTTCAATTTAAAAATTGCCTGTCAACATGCTTTTAAAAGAATTAATTGCACATGGTATGTGTGAAAACATGGGAACTTACACATTTGACAACAGAAACAAACAAATCCCAGTTTCCATTAAACTAGAGGACAGGGGACAGACTCAGACCTGCACATGCGAGGTAGCACAGAGAGCAAGCAGGCCAGGAAACCAAGCACTGCTGCTCACCATGCACATCCTTTACCATTTTTGCATACACGAGTTTAAGTAATCAGCCACACTACTGCTTAGGTGTAACCTTCATGGCCTTTTTATCTTACTTTTTCACTTAGATTTTTTCAAGTGCAACACAGCATCAACTAATTATGGCTTCACTTCACTTTCACTTCTCCAAAGATACTCTTTACTTAGACAAAGAAAACGCTTGACAGAATAATACAAGTGCCAGTGACAACAACGTGCAATATGATATAATGCATTTCGTCTAGCTTTCAACTGCTGTCCCAAACCACAAAAAGTACCTCATTTAATAGCAATGTGGCTGTTAGGGCTCTGGTATCAGATAAATAGTTTAAACTGACACAAAACCCCAAAACTGTTGGTTTGTGTAGATAACAGGCTACACTACCCTGCACTTAAGTGCTGAGACAATCTACATCTGTCAACATTGCTCATCAAGAGAGCTACCCTCAGAGAACAAGCAAGTCTTTAAAAAAAAAAAAAAAGCTTGTTGTAAAGTTACACTAGAAGCCTGTCAGAGCCTAGGCTTGCCTGTTCCTCCCATTACTGCCTTTTCCTTTAATCCCACTGCTTGAAGCTTCCAGCCCAATGGAGCATTTTCAGCCAAACATGACACTTCCCATATCCCAGAAGCTACGTCTTAGTACGTCTCAAACAATTAGAGTTGAGTTAATTTACACCCTATAGGCAGACAGTGCATCTCCTTTGTGCAATTCATGTTAAAAACAGCCACAGCAATGCTAAAAATGAAGTTAGTTTTTTGTGGATGCTGAAAGTCCCTGGTGCACTTGAAGAGAGTTATGATTTAATGATTTGCCTTTTAAAAGCCATTAGCAGTTTGCAAGACCTCACACACTTATCTTTATCATCAAGAAAGAAGACCAAACCAACCAGAGAACAGTAATTAACTGCAAACAAAACAAATTACAGTGTTGAAGAATAAGCACCAACTTAAGTCTGACAAATTAATCCAATACTAAAGCTCAAGCTCAAGTTCAAAACCTAAAGACATATTAGGAGACGAGTGAGATGTTCTTACAAAGCATTTGCAACTGGGATACATAACTAAAAAGAAAAAGAAAAATCAGTTTGTCTCAAGCCTCCAGGGGAAAAAGAAAAAAAATATTTTTTTCCTTTAGAAGTCAGCTCAAAGTTACTTGCTAAAACCACTTTTGAAACCTAAAAACAAAGCCACTTCAGTGGGTTCAAAAACGGAAGAGTTTTTTGGAGGAGAAAACTCTAGAAAACTCCCAAACCACGTAACTTAGAGCAGTGCTTTTCAGTTTCAGCTGTGCATCTTACACAAAAATAATTCAAGGTGTTACCATGTTTATCATGGATTTCCTTGGTGAAATATGCCAATGTAATGACAAGTAACTTTCATAATTTCTGCATGACTTTCTACTGGCTGAGGGTTTGCAGAAAGAAGTCAGATTCTTTGCTTAGGCCGCCCAAAACCCAGAAGAGACAGCTGTTTCAACAGCAGCCTCCAACTCAAGCTAGCAAATTTGGAATATAAGGTGCAGAGAACGAAAACTTTCTGCTACCATAAATAAGTCCAAATGGTTGGAACCTGCAGATAGTTATCAATCCTGAAAATTGACTCCTCTGTATCCAAAGACAAAACCAGAGCTCAAATAAAGTTTAGAAATGAAAGAGCCTTTATGGTCGCAGTTTACTTAGACTGTACTTCCCTGAGGTTCCCCACGGCTTTTGGCAGGAGATAAGAAAACCCAGTTTGTCTTCACAGAGTGGCTCCATCTGAGCTTCTCCAGCACACCAGCAGACCTTTATCCACAGCTTTGCCTGTTGCCATTTCACTGATGGATGCAGGTTGCACCTCTCATGCACTGCCTGCGCATTCAACAACCAGCTCCCTCTGGAAAAGTCTAGGTCCCAGTGAGCCACTCTACATCAAGTGGACAACCAGAACATGCAGACTGTAGCACTGCCTGGAGAAGCGGTCTCTGTCAAGTCACTGGCTTCTTAATACTCACCCTCCTAAAAAAGGCAACCTGAGGCTTTCAGTAGTTGCCACTGATCAGGAGCAAAACCAAGGTCCTGCTGTGCTATACAAAGTATTCTTTCTGCAAACTGCTTAAAAGTTTAATACAACAGGAGTATGGAGCCATAAAATTGATGATTATTGCTTTACCCTACAAACATGGTGTTGCAAGCACATCTCTGAAATTAAAAAGCCTGGCGAGAACCCCGGCAAAGGCACAAGGTGGTTTTTAAAAGACCTGCTCTCATTCCAGAGATCGCAGAGTATCAGGTTTATTAAATATTAAGGCCAGACATATTGCAGAGATGTCAACAAGATTCAAGACTTTGCAATCCAACACTGACAGACTGAGTGGTCTTTGTGGTATCCTCACCTAATGCTGCTGCAGATTTAGCAAAAGGCGTGTTTGCATGAAAGTAACTTGATTTTTTGCAGACAAGGAGCAGAAAATATTTTTGTCAGAACAACATTTCACAGTTCCAGTTTCTGAGTAAACGTCTCATAAAAGCAAGGCAAATTCTGTCAAATTAAATATGTACGAGTTATTTTGCTGGGCTTTAACTCCTATCCTTATTAATGCCTGTGCTTTAAAATAAATTCGCTGTAAAAGATTAACTAAAGACCTCCATAGAAGTTTTTTAAAAGGGGATTCAAAAAGGAAATTCAAGAGCTCTGAAAAGGAAAGTTACAATAGTAGGACAGTAGTAGGACAGTCACCTACCACACTACAAGAAAAAGTCCAAATTAGCTTATGAGTACCTCCAAAGACGCATCCATCACGGTTCTGACATTGGTTACGAAAGACTAGAAACAGTTCTGAGTATCTACCTAGGCTTCCACATTTACCTTGATCAAAACTACAGCACAAACACACAGGACACCAGAAAACCCACAGATGCTGGAGCAGGGAGGGCACCATGTAAGGTCACCACATAGCTCAGAGAAGAAGGCAGCTGATGACAGGCTGTAGAAGTGAAGACAAAAATGCTCACCAAGAACAAAGTACAAAAGCTGTAACCAAAACTACATGGAGCTGCATCCCCTCACTTGTTTCTTCCCTCTGTTACTGCTATCATTACTTTATCTTAACTCCAATAGCATGGGTTTTGTGCAGAACACAATTTTCTAAAGCAAACTGACATCTCCCACTCTACATATGCAGCACAATAAACTTAATTTTGGTTTGTTTTTAAAAAAATTGCTCTCCGTTTGCAGCAATTAGCAGGCAGAACATGAGAATATTGCACAGGGTTAGACAGCTCAAACATGAAATCCAGCCTCATTACAACACGTCTTGGATTTACTCAAAGACTGGACTTGTTACAGCCCACAGTAGGCTGCTGTGCACTAGGACCATGTTGGTTTGTTAAAATTTGGAAATGATATCAGCAAGGTGGGTCTCTTCCAAGAGCGACAAAGCCTTAAAGCAAAGCCATGCTGTCTGCAGGGCTGGATTCCAGGCTTGAGCCTATAAGAGTTCTGGGTGGCGCAAACAACCACAAACCACTTTTCACAAGGGGTCATGACTTGGCATTCTTGAACAAATACTTAGAGGTCTGGTCTGCAACAGTAGTGCACTTTCCAAGCTTCACTGATACGTAACAGTATAACTGGGAGCATAAAGAGAAGAAAAATCCACATAAACAGAGAAAAATCCCAATTGCAGGTACCAAAAAGGGACAACTAAAAGAGATTCAGTGAATGCTTTTGATCTTGTCCTTGCCACAACTCCTTACCTGCAAGATAGAGTAATAGCTCTCCCCTGCAAACATATCATGGGATTTAATGGTTGTGTGAACCCCCAGAGAGTAACAATCATATTCCCAAAGAACAGGAGAAGGAAAGAAGAAAACTTACTTCTGTTACATGATAACAGCTCCATATACAAGCTCTCTTCCAGGAGGCTAAGGAATCAACACTATGAGTAAAATAGACCTTTCAAATCAACAGTACAAGGTCATTTGCTGTTTTGGACACCCTCTGCCTCCAACAATATCTAGGAATTGACCTTCATCGCCTCTAGAAACACAGTGTCCTTGAGCCCAAGGTAAAGCACAAGTTGGGCTACGCAGCTAAAGCTGAAGCATAGGTCAGGTACACTGACACACAGACGATGCATTTTCTTAGAGTGGAGTAAAGTAGAGCATAGGTTGGTCTAGTACACTTTCAGAGTGTGACAGTCATTGCTTTTGCAGTTTCCAAAAGACCTGGTGAAATATCCTATGAGCCCACATGACCATGGGATATAGCAATATTCAACATTGTTATTTGATTTTCTGTGCCAGAAGTAGTGTGGAAGCTGGTTCATACAAGTGTATTGTACAGGCCAGTTCCTTCAGCACAACCTACCAAAATTATCAAATAGGAACATAAAAAAAAAATATGTATCTGTGACATGACTATAGCAATGCAAATCCAGCCTGACATACAACAGCTGGGCAACTGATGCCTACAGAAGTGCAAATATTCAATTAGCAACTTCTATCAGCAATAATCACAGATGTCTTGATGTTAGGGAATGCAGTCACACCAATTACAATCGAGCCAGGGAACACACATATCTTAGCAGAGATCTGCAAAAAAGACTGCTACAAGCAAAGATCCTAAAGATGGCAACCGCATGCAAAATTATTCAACTAAAAATCTGAATAATATCCAAAATACACATCTTGATGGCTTACATAGCACTATGTCTTCATCAAGGGGAAAATCTCTTCCCGGTTGCTTCCCTCCCTCTAAATACATATATTTTNAGCTCTTAGTTTGCTATTCAAAGGCTCTTTATGCAAGACTTGTAGTTAGTAACAAACTGTCACTAGCAAAATACTTCAGGAAAAGTTCTCTCTTTAGCTGTAGATGTCTTCAAAAAGCACTGTTAACATTTGCCGTTTCAGTAGCTGTATGAAAATCCCTAGGTTTTCCTTCTTGACTCAGCCAAAACAGATGCCATAGTGAAAACTCAAAGGCGAGAAAACCTTCTTCAGACCAGAATATTAATACTGTGTGCAATAAATAACATTCACATGAGTGTTATATTTTTATACAATATTAACAGGTGTTATATTCAGTTTGTGCGTTGCTAAACCAACTAGGGACAATGGAATTGGGAGGCCCAGTCAGTCTGAAGAGACACAGACCTGCCCTGATCTGCACAGTCAGTGCCAGACACACTAGGTACCCATACCCTGCAAAACGCTCTACCAAACAATTTAATTCTAATTCTTTATTTTGTACATTGTACTAGCTTTCTCATGTTTTGTCTGTTTAAAGCGTTGATTGTAGCTGAACCCCATTGTTCTCTTGAGAGCGAACTGGTAATGTGAGATGTTATTTAGTTGCTCTGGTACTGGAGCATTGCAAAGTGCTGCATGCTACATAAGAGTACAGTAACTGCCCATTTACTCTTTATTAACACTATATTTAGAAGACTAGTATTGCTGAGGATAGAAGTGCTAAAGAGCTTTATCAGAATACCATGGGAAAAAACCTGCATTTACTACCAACCACCACGACAGGAACAAAGTGGGATCTGAACGCACACAACTCTTGGTCACGGTACTATTTATATTTGTGATCACAGGGAACATTTCAGACTCCAGAATCAACTCTGATCTTCAGCCAGTACAGCAAGGTCTTCCCTCTTCAGTGCTCCTGGCATAACACAACACAGCATTCCACTTGGAATTGCAAGGACCTTTTTGATAAGACTTGTCTGATAAGACAAGCACAGCTAGTGACGGAAAGCAGAATTAAAATCTAAAGTTACAAGCTTTTAGTGAGAAATAAACAAATAAATCACTCTTAAGAGATACACTGGTACATCACATGCTGTCTTGGAATACACTCTCTCAGAGTACTCTACTGTGCTTTTAATAAAACGAGTACAGTACATTACCCAAAGCTAACATTTTTTGCCAGCCCAGATACTTCACAATATACTGAGAACTGAACAAATGCCCAGGACAATCCATCCATTCATGACCACTGGAGTTCATCATTCCTACTTATTCTTCATCCTTTGCAGATGCAGTAAGCCTTATGAATGCAGGCTTTCTTTAGATTGTAAAGAACAGCAATAGGGCCATAATGAAAATCCATCCAAAGAAAATCCAAGCTTTCAGAGCATGCACTGAAGATTTGTTGATCTGTACAACAGTCAGCTAGAATACATACACACTCTTCAAAACAAACCAGGAAAATGGTGGAAACGGAGTCAAAAAGGGTTTATGAAGCCCTACATATTCAGATGCTGTATTTCAAAAGCTGCAAAGTGCTTCTGTATAAAAAAAAGTTGTTTCGCAGCATACTCCCTCCCAAATATGCAGAAAGACTACCATTCCCCACTCCTTTGTGTAGGGATCAATAGGTCACAGAAAGCAGGAATGACAAAAATAAAATGAAGTTATGGATATGCTGAAATGCTGTTATGGGCACTGTGGAGCATTCTGCTGCTTCTGTACAAAAAGTACGTTCATGTCAGCTCCTGACAATGACAGGTTCTGAAGCTGTAGCAATTAAAGTAGTTCTTGAGAAAAGAAAAATTACTGCTGCGATGCCTATTCATGCCAAGGACCTCGAGAGAATTACCGCTTCAGCAAGCCTTCCCTCAGTAGCAGGCAAACCAGCTGCACAGTGCTTTTGCTGTAACCCGATGTGAATAAAAAAATGGCTCTCAAATTCTAAAAATAGATTATACAATAGATAATGCAACCCAGTAAATACACATTCATTGCATTTTTTTGGCAAAGCTTTTAACAAGCTGTATCAATTTAGGCAAGAGGACTTGTTATGAAGTATGAACAGGTTAGGCAACAATAAATGGAAGATCAAATTGGATAACTGCTCCTTATAGTAAAGTGTTACCCAGCTATTAGACCCACAGGTGTACAGGACTGGTTTCAGGATTGGAGCTAATTATCATAAGGAAGCAACTAGGATATTTAGCCTATCATTTTATTCTGGCATAAATAACTGTAATATTTCAGAAGGAGCAGCAGAACTTTGAGGGCAAGTACAGCATTATCATTATTACCGTAACATTTCAGGCTACGAGATCCAGATGGGTGCAGGAGAAACTGTCGCCTTCTGGATAACAGCAAAACATAGACAAAAAGCGTCCCCAGTTAGTCATGCTAAATGCTAACACACTGAAGTGTCAGATCATTGGGAAAACACTTAGGTTGCAGTCAGACAAGTTTTAGACCACAAACATAACAATAAAAAAAGCTGGCAGATAATATCATTAAGTGTACAAAATCTACTTATTCAGAAACAAGCATACTGGTTTCTGAACCAGTAAACCACTATGAAAAGATTTGCTTCAAACACTGGGTTCAGCTTTGGTTACCCTCTGAGCAAAATACCATCTTTCCCAGCAACTTAAGTGGAAGATTTATCATTGATTTATCATTGTCAGCTGAAAGTTAATAAGTTGTGCCACAATTCTCCTGTCACAACATTAACTAAAAGCCTTGCAGTGAATCACACAGAAATAAAGGGCTGAGCAGATCTCACGAGGTGAGTAATGCACACAGTGCCCGATACCAAGACACTCATGGCAAACACCAAAAACTCCACAGAAAGCCCAGGAATCCGTACGTTAACTGTTCTACCAATACTCAGACACCTATTAAAAAAAAAAACAACCCAAAACAAATCACCAAAACCACAACAACCCAGAACAACAGCTCTCCTTATAACTGCTGGCTGGAAAAAAAAGGCACAAGAAATCATTCACATCCCCCCACGCCAAGGGACACAGCAGCTGCCAGCTTCACAAAGCTGCTATAAAGCAAAAATCACAGGCATGTTACAGGCACAGTTAGGGTATGCAAAGTCAGATCATGTATAATTAGCATACCGTATGATCATTACGGAGCGTGAAGGGTTCTGCTTTTCCCCCTGAACAGAAGGGATGACGCAGGTGGAAGTCATTGGGTAAGGACAGGATCACGACTCATGATCAGAGTTTAGCAGCCAGTTTCCCAAGCAGCCTTGAGCAAACTGTGCATGCTTCAGATCCAGCACTATTTTCCATCTTTAAGAGGCAAAAATAATTAAGGCTTTACAACACTTGGATACTAATATGGTATTTCATGGAGCTGTAGATACATGCACATGCTTTTCTTTTTTTTCCATCCCACATAAACAGGTAGTGGGAAGAACTGGGTCCTAACTTTAGGCTGATGAGCAGCAGTGGCCCAACCAGTCCCTTGCTCCCTGCTATCACGCCATCCCTTCAGGTGTGCCAAGCAAGGAGGAGTACGAACGTGTCAGCGTAAACAGGTGACTAAAAGCATTTTTACAGTCTGAGCAATATGTGGTTCAGAGATGGTGCAACCAACATTGACTTCTGATAAGGTATGCTACATAGCTCAACTGCCTAACTCTGTCCACAGACAGAAGCCCCTGCTCCAGCTAAGTTCCTGAGAGAAAGCGTTCTTTCTCAAGATTTCCTATTTATCATCTCAAAGATTTGAGGTTACCAGACTGTGACCCACAAACAACGTAGAAGGGTGTGCCAAATAGCACAGGAATGTAGCAGTGAAAAGCCTAGACTAGTAATCAGAATATTTTTCTTCCTTGTAGAAAAGCTTCTAGTTCTTCAGGCACTGTTTTGTCATCCCCCTCAAAAAACAAATAAATAAATTCATATCCTCACAGATATGAATACCTCTGTCTTCCCATAGTCAATCTCCCAGTCCATTTCAATAAGCCTGACTGACTCTGCTGCCTTCTCCTTGGCTAAATCTCTCTCCACAGATACAATTCAGCCAAGCATTTCTCCTTGAGGTACCTGTTGCCCCAGCAATTTTTTCTGCAGCTTCTTATGGACAGGGCAGGTGACTTCTTCAGTACTGGCTGATCTGCTGCTCACTGAAGCTTACAACAAAACTGCCAGATCCTCAAACACATCAAACTTAAGTCATAGATAAATTTTCCTGATCAATACAGCCACTTGCCTAGCAGAACATGTCCTGCCAATATGACCCATCCCTTGGGTAGCAACCCCAAGTCCATGCAACTTGGTCAGTTCAAGTTACAGTACAAAAGGGAGGTTTTTTCCCAGACATTTTAAAAATAGGATATTGTTTTCAATTTAATTTTCCTTAACTTTGAAGCTCAGCACTGTGGTATTGACCTCTGGCTAATGGGAATCAGTAGGGTCTTCCCAATACTTTTTGGGAGCCCCAGAACACCCTCCTGGTCACATCAGCCCACCACCTCTGAACCGTGTAAAACCCCTGCCTGCTCAGGAGCTTCCCATAAATCCATACTCATCAACAAGCTGCTGTTTCAAGTTTCTCCATCAGTAATGCACAAATATAATGTAACAGGTAAATCACCCATAGTAAGTAAATTCAGGAGTATACCTAATGATTACTTAAGGTGCATCAGATTGTCACTGATCATATATTTCGATATATGATTCATAGACCTTTTATGTTCTTCATACAATATACACTCAGTTTATGTTTCAGGACAACAGAGAGAAGGTACTGAAGTTTCTTTAGTTGACAAGTTTTTCCCGTGTCTTTAGAAAAAAAATGACATTTCCATGTGTAAAGTCATCTATTTTCTATACTAAATTAAATGCAAGGAAATACTGTTCCCAATTGAGTGAAACATTAGGAAAGTGTCACCATGTTCAGATAGAGAGTATTACACAAGAACAGGCTATTCTGGAAAGCAAGCAATTCAACTCTGCAGCATGCATGTTATGTGTGGGTGCACACACGTGGGTCAGAAATGTGACCAGTTCAAGGATCTGAGTGTCTGGAAAACACCATACAGATATTGCATCATTTGGATTCTGGCACTTTGCCATCATTACATGAGCGGACAGCGTTTGTTGTTAAGCATTGACATTTTCTGCAGTCAAGTGTTCTGAAAATCTCAGAAGATTAGATCCACTAAAACACCCTTTTTTTTTTTTTTTACACACACATTCATTATAATCTAGTGTTACAAACTGAGTTAATTTCCTCACTCGCCATTCCAAGAAAATTCTGTAACACAACCCTCCTAGTAAATAGTCATCAGAAGTCCAAATTTTCTTCTTATAGCTGAGCAACATGTATTTTGCCTTTGAGTCAAACTTTAAGCCTTCTTTGGAGGTCCGAGTACTGAAAAGTAGGTCTTGCTTTTGACACAGCCTATTAGCGAGTCAAATAATGTTAGTTTAATTCTTGTTATACTTAAATATTCCTATAGACAGTGGCATCTTTAGCTTTCACTTCACTGATTCATATAGCATTAGTTAAAAAAAACCCTAAAACAACATCTGCAGAACCAGGAGAACAGCTAAGGATTCCAAAACAAAGCAATAGAGGGTCAAGGAAAAAAGTTACTTATAACACAAACACCAAAAGTTTAATCAACACAATTCTCAGTGCCTTGAGAAGCAAAACATCGAAGGAGTCAATGTTGAAACGAAGGGCTGGACTGTAGCTGTGCCGAGAGAGATAAGAACTAATATCTTACATATATGTTATCTAGAAAGAATATGCATAACTTAAACAGCTCACAGGTGAAGATAAGGTACAGATCATTACAGCAGTGCTCGGGGAACTGGCCTGAGCAATGAAAGAGACTGTAGTAGCAGGAGGAAGGAAAAAAAGACAAGTTATTTCAGCCATTCTGAGCTGGAGCCAATTCCTACCTGTTCCCAAGACGCAGGGAAGTAAGCAAAGATTTTTAGTTTAGACCAAAAAAAAAAAGGTAGGTCTGATATATGGAGAGGAATCCAGCTTGTCCGCATTAAGGTAATCTATTGGATGCACCTTGGGAGAGAAGTGACAAGAAAACATTTTTAGGCAATTGCCACAAAAAAGTGGGAAGGCAGGATAAGTATAGTCCTTATTTCAGGAGAGCTAAAAGACAAGACCAGAAAAGAGGGTTTATCTGGAGGGCAAGATTTATGTGTACCTGTGTCAGCACCTCACGTATAAAGAAAGAAAAGGGAAAGAAGGCTAACAAAATCCATTAAAAAAAATCAATCCAAAATCCATCACTCTGCAAATTTTTTGGAAGTCCCTAGTTTCTCTTGGAACTGTGGTAGAGCTAATGCAGCAAAATAGGTTGTGGACTGGTAACAGAGAAGAAAAGACAACCTATGACTGTGGCCGGTGAGCACAGCAAACCAAATGCTTCAGAAGCAGTTTTTGGTTTTGTTTGTCTATTTTTAAGAACATAACTATAAGTTTAAGCAGTACCTAAAATATTAAGGCCCCCCCCCGGGCTTAACTTCAACAGGCTAAGAAAGTGTTCATAAGCACCAAGTAGATTTGTAGATTGTGCTTATACCTCCTGCCCTGACCTCCCAGTCCTTCGGAGAGTGTCTCTGTCATACATACACACAACATGTAATGAAAAGTTTCCCCTACCCCTAATTAAGGGTGACAAAATACTAATGTATCTGACATCATAAGCACCTGATGCAATGAGAAGATTAGGTATTTGTGGCTGAAGTACAGAGAAGAAGAAATATAGCTGTCCTATGTTTTACATTGTGGAAGAGATCCCAAAACCATTAGGGTGAAAAACTGAAAGTGTGGAAGAGATCCCAAAACCATTAGGGTGAAAAACTGAAAGTGCTGAAATAAATACACTCAAGCGTTTGCCAGTAAGAGCAATAAACTCTTTTTATGGTTCCCTGAGGCTAATACTGGGGAGGGGGGACATAATCAAGTACTAAGTGTCACTAAAATATCTCTGTTGACATTTCTTTGCTTCATGCAGGCACACGTAAAAACCGAGTAAGCTGAATAATATTTAGTTACTGCAGTTTAACAAGCAGATTACCAGTAGGAAATCACTCACTTCGTCAGCACTGCATGACTGAAGAGCTAAAGATTAATCTTATGTTCACGAATCTCAGAAAAAAAAAATCATTAGGAGGATTTTTTGAAAGATCAAGAAATCTGTGTGTATTCTAAGGAGGGTCCTTGTTTCAGAGAAGGAGATTTGGGAGCAGCAAACTCCCTGAGAACTTGGCAAGTCAGAACTACAGAGGAAAAAATTAAACCTGATAGAGAAGCACAATCTTTCCATTCAAGCTCCTGAAGTCTGAAGAACGTGTCTGGGGCTGAGCAGATAAACACATTTCTCTAACACACGTGACGATGGTTGGAAAAGGGTTAAAAGATTCTAGAGATAAAAATCAACTTCATAAATAAAATATTTGCCAAGTTAGATACACTGCCATGCAGAGATAAAAATCAAGAATGGTTAGACTGAAATGTTGTACTGGCACTCAGTTGCCTATATGAAAGTCTATTCCAAGGGTAAGGCTACTTTACTTACATCATCATGTCTTCAAAATACCTCCTTCTGCAAGACACTAGTGTTGCAGATTGGTATGATAAAACTGTGCCTTTTATGCTATGCAGCAGCCAAAACTGCCAAAGTCTAAAGCATCAAGACAAGCTAAACAAGCAGAAGTACCTGCTTCAATTCTGTGAGCCAGGAAAGGATGCTACCGTCAACCTTGTCAGACGTGTCTGTGGAAGGTCACATACAGTCTCCATCCTCTGCTCTTAATATTACATTATATTGAACTGGAACATCAAAGACAACCCAGGAGGAACAATCAGGTAGCACTTCCACAAGAAGAATAAGCCTTTGCATGAGTTTTCTTCCTCCATGCTTATTCCTGTATTTTTCCAGACATTGCAGGACTGCAGCGTAGCCAGTGATGCCAACTCCACATCTCCTGTGAATGCCCCTTCCACCTCAGGTGGAATATCCCTCCTGACTAGCCAAGGAGATCCCTACACACCCTCCAGTTCAAACTCCTCTATTGAGTCCAACTTGTAGAGGCTCCTTAGAAAGAGTCAGTTACATAGCAAAGCTAAAAGCCAGTTGGAATAAGCTGGTGTTTCAGGCCAAGAATAACAAGTTTAAATATGGTATCTATTAGCAAACACAAATAAAGCACGAATTGCATTCTCTCTCTCAACCACTTTAGGTTATCCACTTCATTGCCCATACACAGACAAGTAAATACAATATCAATTAGGTAGAACCTAGCTAGGTCTTTGATGATTGCCGTTATATGAAAAAGCCAACCCAAATCACTTTCACCCTGCTCAGATAAAGTCTCTACTTTTCCAAATATAATTTTTTTTTAAAATACTTCACAGCATATAAAAGTAGAGCTTGTAATTCATCTACAAAAATAACCGGATTCTAAGAGTACAAGTAATGGTGCTGAGTATAGAGGGAATGTAAATACATGATCTCCAGCCTCAGCAGTGTTTCAGATTGAGCAAGAGTCCAACTCAATAGCAGGCGATTTGTATGTTCAAAGATGGTAAAGCAAGTTCTCTAGCTGCAGGAGAGAATGGATTCTTGGGTTTAACGCTAACAATTTGCTCACTAAGAAGGCAATTTAAGGAACAACAGTCAAGCTGTCTCATGGATAAGGAAACTATTCCCAGGAGAAAGGCCATTACACAATCAGTAAGCACAACGAAGACTGACATGAAGGAAAGAGCAAATAGGAAGGATCATGCAGCAGTAAAACAACAGCAGAGAGGTATCTGACACTTTAAATGCAGGTCTCCTTTCACTACTGAAGGACTTGAAATCACCAATTGTTAAGAAGTGGGGAAAAAAAATTATTATTTCTCAGAATTAGTGTGGAAACAGATACTATCCAGTCTAATGGATTCAAAGAGTACAAATCAAAAGCTAGTCATATCCTTGTGGGACACTTGATATTTTTAAACTATCATCAGTTATACCATCTTTCTGTTAGTATCTCATACTCAAAACAATGGCAAAGGTTAACAGCAGTTTTCATATTTAATCCAATTCTTGAATTACTGGGGTAGCATCTGAGCCCCAGAAGCAATAACTACAGTTCCAGTGTGTTGGCACCAAGCGTGGCCACAGCGTGCCCTGCTGCAGAGCCGACACAGGGAAGAACCTCACACGTAGGCGACACGAAGCCACATGAACAGCTTTCTCTTCAGCTACTGATGGTAAGAGTCACGGCTGCATCCACACACTGCCAGCGTGCTGAAGACTGTCATCTCATGCACAGACAAGTTAATTGCATTTTAGGATCCATTTATACCATGCTCCTTTGTTTCCACTCTTTTCTTTGCTAATAATAGTCCCCAAACTTCATAACAAAAGAGCAGAAAAAAGTCAAAGAGCAGACACTTAAAAAAAAAAGTCTCCTCAGTACTAATTTTTTTTTTTAAGCATAAGTAAAAAGTGAAGACAACTGTGGAAAGGCATAGCATTCAGAATAAGCATACCATTTATTTAAACAGTTCCACAAAGCCAGCACACCAAGGCATCCATCAGACCCACAGCTCTGCTGTTCAAACTGCTCCCTCTAAGGGCCTAAAAAAAAGGAAGAACCAGTAATACATTTCATTACTGGCACTTAAAGTTTGCACCAGGTATTTCAGTGGTCCCCAGATGCCTTTAAAACCTATTTCAGCAGGATGGGGGGAGTCTGAAAACCCTGCAAGCAGAAAAACCAGCAGCTATGGAGAAGTAGCCCAGCCTACAGCAGCCCTGCAAAGCCCCACCAGCACAGCTTTACAGTCAGGACCCTCCAGAGGTGGCAGAGATACCCCATTGCTGGGCCCTCCAGAGAAGATGTAGAAAAGCCCACAAACACCTTCTGCCAGCAGTGCTGCACCTACAAGAGCTTTGCCAGGACCGACCTGCTGGGTAGGGACGTGATTTTTTTTCCATGCATGGCTCACACATACATCTTTATCAGGAAAAATGCAGAGCTTAAACCCAGCCTTTGAAACCGAACATGAAATACTGAAGCCAGGAAGAAAGCATAGAAACCCTGCGCCTCCCCTGGCGAAGGGCACAGTTCATCTCCTCTGCTCTAATTGAGAGGGAGCCTTCAACTATTTCTCCCTAATAAGAAAAAAACCCAAAACTCAGCTTCTTCCACCATAGCTTTCAAGGGCCTTTAGGCCCCTCTAAAGTAAAGTGAATTGTCAGATTTCAGGGCATAAAAAAAAAAAAAAAGGCAGTTTTATACCATTTCTCTTTTCTCCCTTCACACTCGGTTAATTGCAGGCTGAAGTGGTTTTTAATAGGAGAGGGGAAAAAAAGCAGTGCGTTTGAGATAAATTACCCATCTTTAGTAGACACAGAAAATATCTGATCTGCTGAGAACAACTGTGTATTTTTCACAACACTACTAAAAACCCCTTCAAGATAAATACCCTTCTAAAAAATAATTGCTTGTATCACATCCTTTCAATATAGACACCACTTAGAATAAAGCAGGCGGAGAAAGGCTATATTCAGCATTAAATGGGGATAAAGCACTAATCCTGAGTCACAAATAAGGTCTCTGTTGGGGAAAAAAAATCCCCAAACAACCTACAAGCTGGCATTTCTGCCTGTCAGAGTGGAAACAGCAGCCTTGAGTTAAATACTGAGGCTGTCTCCTGAACACACAAGGACAGTTCATCAATTCAGTGCTGGACTCACAGCAGCCAGCACATGAGCAAGGGAAAAGCGTCGATGGTACCCAGCACCTGTTAAAGGTCTAGATAAGAACTACAAAATATCGTTACTTCTGGCCCCTAACAGGCCAAGACACCTAGTTCTGGACTACAGGCAGTGTCTTATAACACACCATAACTCTAAGGTTAATCTTTTTGCCCTTTTCTTTTTTTGTTCAAATGATGGCTGACCTGTTGTTCCTGCTTCAGATTTCTGGACCAGTAGGGAAGATGGATACTGCCACCTCCACCTAATGGAGAGTCTAGTTCTTCAGATAGCAGGGGATAGGGCTGAAAATATCTCCCTACCAGAAGCAAGGGAAAGGTTTCACCCAACTCTTTAAGATGTTGTCTTGAACTACTGTACAGCTTTCAGAAGGACAACTTTCAGAAAGAAGGATAAGGAAAAAGGGCTACTATGCACCCAAAGTGAGGTTTGTGGGGACAAAGGACACAAGAGGGAGCACAGCTAGCTGAGTAATGTCACTTTTTTCTCACAGGGAATCAAGCCTTCCCATCACTGCTTCCAGAGCTATCTCTGTGTGCTATGGGAAACCATCCCAGCCCAGAGGCAAGTCCAGTTCCCTGAGAAGGCAGAGTTTGGGCCCCAGTGAGTCAGAAGCAAGGCTTATGCCTGTTTCCAGTTGTGCTGCGAGCACACAGCAGAAGTCTTTAGAGTTTTAGTAAGCCCAGGACATGCAGTAGTTTAGAAATGTGTTTCACAGGTTGCACTCCTACCCCTGAAGGCTGCCCAGGGCACTTCTGAAAGCACTCTGCTGTGTGGCTAGCTGCTTGGGGTGAAGGAGACTTCAGTGTTAAGATGCTCTGACATTTCTATAGCACAGAAAGTGAGAAAGGTATGTAAAAGACACAATGCAAGAGAAGGAACAGCTACAATCACTTCAGTACTGACAATTTTTTTTAATTAAATACCAGAAAGAATAATGTCTGAAATGTTCATTTGTTTGCCTTAAGTCAACGCAATAGCAATGAACCCAGAGATAAGATTACATGCCAGTTCCTACATGGATTTTTGTTAACATAGCTAAGGAAATGCTCCCTATTACTCTTCTATGATCATCCATAAATCAAAGGCATAACTTACCAAAAGGAAAGGAGACAGCTGAAACCTGAGACCTGATCTGCCCCATCCAACTTCTCCCCAGAATATAGAGTCTCAATTACTGAGCAGAGCAGCACCTAGATGGGGACACTAACAGCATCTGAGAAGCAGCTTTGGGCATCCTGTAGGATTTGACAGCTTTCATACACTCCCTCATTGTCCCCTTTTCAGTCTTCTCACCTGCACCAAGAGCAGAAGCTACTGGTGTAGCTGCAGATGCTCTGTATCTACAGAGGAGCTCAGTCCTTGTGTTGTTTTACGGAGATTCCTTGGAGGACCTGTTTACAGTTGCATTTCTATTGCAAGGTGGCAAAGAAAAATCAGAAATGGTTGCAAAAAAAAATATCTTCTGAAGTGGACAAAGGAAAACCTCAGGTTCCTACAGGGCCCAGACGAGAGCAACAGAAGCACATACTGCGCTGCAGAACTACCTCACTGTCTGACAGCAAGTTTGTGCACCAGGTATCGCGTTACCTGCCCTCAATTCGGCATGCTGCTACCAACACAACCAGTCACTGAGCAGGCACACAGGAGCAGGAGGCAGGCACACGTGTGAGCTCTGCAATATAGCAGAAACACACCTGTTTGCCATAACATTCTAATTCAGATGAGAATTACAGTAAATGCAAAGGAATACCTTCCCCTTCAGCTGCTTCCTACAACCATGTGGTGTTGTTGGGCAGAACTGGCTTTAACAACCAGTTATGTCACCAAAGGCTTCCTCACATAGAGGAAATCCAGGGTTGCCATTTCTCTCTTTGACTCATGCCACTGATCAGTACTGGTTTGATGGAACATGTCATGAAGCTGAAGTTAACACATATAAAAGAGAACTAATTTATCTTAATTGCTACTAAAACCACCTCCCTTTCTCAAACAAAAAAACACCACACCAAACCACAAAAACAAGCCACAAAAACAACACCCCCCCAAAAAAAAATTTTAAAAAACACCAAAAACCACCACAAAATCACTGCTCTGAGGACTACAGCTGAACTGTACTCCAAAGACACTTCAGAAACATTAGCAATTTACAAGCTACCCAACTACCCCACCTGAAGAGCCAGTCAGAAAAACAAGTAGGTTAATAAAAGAGATACAGCATTTCTTCCAAAATCTTTCACAAGATAAAATGAAAATTTCCATCCACTTGCAGGCCACACTGCAAGCTTACTGACAAGATTTGCAATACAATTAAAGTGTCCTGAGCAGCCACTTTGAAAGCCTGTAACCAAGTGATTTAAAAGAATACCCAGGAAGAACTAGCAGGTTGCCAGAGAAATTATAATGTTCTTAAAACTGGGTGCTCAGAGTTATGCTTCTAAATCTAGAAGCATAAATTAGAAGGCTTATGTGAAAGTGGATTATTAAATACCAACACTGCCATTATTTTGATGGCCGTGGAGGCACGTTAGGTCATCTCCAGTGTGCGTAGAGGCTAGAACTGTAACAGCAAGAGAGGACTGCAGCTAGATGAGATAAAAATAGGCCTTTTCTATATTAATTCTGTGGATACAGAAACTTAGCCCGATACAGAGTATTTCAGAACAAATCTGATATTTTTATCCTGAGCATTTACTCTCTTCTCTCGTTTCTGAGCCACAAAAGGTAACAGAAGTTTTATGTGCTTCTTCATATATTGTTTTTCTTTCTCTGTAACAAAGCCTAGTTTTGCTTTTACCTTTACCTGCAGTGCTAGCACACACGGCCCCTAGGCAGTTCCAGAACAACCCAAAGTCAAGAAGGTACCTGGTAGGACTGACACCTGTGCTGATGTGTGGGTTGCCAGTTACCCAAATTATCACTTATGAAAAGGGACAAACTAATTGCCTAATGGGAACGAGGCCACTGGATCTCCTGGAACACTCCTACATATCCAGATAGCTGCTTCCTAAAGAGCAGAGTGCTGGGGAACCATCATCACTTCCCATCCTTAAGCTCTTCCCTGAGCTCTCAGGGTGCACGGTCCATATCCTGTGGCTCCCTACTGCATGGGGATACTCCTCCTCAGAGAGCGAAGAACCTGCCAAACAGAGCTGAACCTCTTCAGGAAAAACACAGCTCAGAACACTTGACCCTGGGACTCAGACCAGCACAAAGAAAAGCAAGCATCACTATCACAAATAGGCATACATGTGTCAGCAAAGTCTCAGGTCCTTAATTGCTCTGTTGTGGGTTACTGGTTTGGTGGGGGTTTTTTTTTTTCAATTTTTTGGTTTTTTAATTGCTCCATAATGATTTGCATTAGCGATACTGCTGCTGGAGCAGCTGCAGAACATTTGTCCGAAAAAGTATTTAACTTTCACAATGCAACACCCTTGTAACAAGACCAGACTCAATTGTATTTAGCACTTCATAAGCCAAATGCATTTTGTGGAACAACCTGCAGATAATACAGTGTGATAACACGGTAAATAATCAATTCAAATAAGCATTGCACCTGCAGGTTTAGGCGCAGAGTAGTTTAACATGTTCAAAAAGTTTATGTCCCTTCCTCTTTCATGTACACCATTGTCAGATCTAGCATGTGCAGCTGAGGTCTGTGACTTCCATATGGCTTTGTCACAACCAGGATTTTAAGCTGCACATCACCAAAAAGAGGCAGCACTGCAAGTCATCAAACACTCATGCAAACTCCATGTTATTTCACACCTTAACAGACGTTTCCAGAGATATTTAACACATCAGAATAATACAGGCAGACAAGCAGCCCCTGTCTGTTGAAGAGACAGTGACAATACAGGAAATAAGAAACATGGAAAGACTACATAATGATTTTAATGACTTTTAAATCTTCAAATCAAAGCAGCTAGCACAATCAAGTTATATAAAACACAGCAAAACTGGATGCGGCAGCAGCCTTTGTTCTGTTGAGGTCTGGGTAATTAGACCACCACATTGAAACTGTCAGGCATGACAGATGCCTCTCGGTCAATGGGCAACAGAAAACGTGCAACTCAAAGTCTGGAAGAAACACAGACTTCAGCAGCATCAGCAGTACTTGGGCCACCAGACTTTTTAGGTGGGTAAAACACATGCTGTCTGGAACAGAAACATGATCAAATCAACAGCAGAGACATCATGAAAGTAGAACAGGATGTGCTCATGTATGGATTCTCAGAAAAGATAAGTGAGAAGTGTTGGTTAAAGCTCTGGCTGGAGGCAGCTTCTCCACTCACTGTTTCAAGCCAGTGTTGTGCCACCCGATTCCTACCACGCTCAAGGAAAGAGGTCTCGTTGCACATCACTAAGTTAACATGGCTAGATAAGAAGAAAAAAGGAGCATCCACCTCCATCACCTCTTCTTAAAGAGTGAAAGAAGCATGTAACCATCAAGACCTGCAGTCCTAACAAGCTCAGGTCAAATGTGTATTTGATCCAATACAATCACACAAAGATTCATCACTTGGAAACAAACCATTTTGGAGGGGTTTTAGGTGCAACAAGACAAGTTCCTCCTAGGTCATTCTCTCCACAATAAAAATTAATCAGCTCTGAAGTGCTAGCTTACTTCTCCTGTAAGTGAAAGCCATGTTCCCAGGTACCATTGAAAATTGCTGTGATAGAAACACTTTGATTTTTCTATTAGAAAAATTGAACATCAATGATACAAGTGCTGTAGACTTTACCATAAAACCATGTGAAAGTTACCTAACGTGCAGAGTTTGGAGCCTAAGCCAATAATATCATATGAAATACATCCTTGCAAGAGCACCTAGACACCCAGAACTGTTTCATGCTAGATACTTGTGTTTTTAGGACTCTTTAGTTGAAATATTACCTTATTGTGTTTAAGTCAGACTGATCAAATGCACTTTTTTTTTCAAATTCTGTATGTATTTGAAATGTGTGTATCTCTCACATACCAAGTTATCAGCAAAACAAACTCATCTCTTGGTTTAACTGCTATCCTTTAAGAGTCAAGAAATGAAGAGGAGAAACTGCTATTTGAAGAATAAAGCCTGCTTATCAGAAGTATAACAGCCAGTTACTACAACACTTGCTATGTTGTTTTGTTTGCTCTAAAAGAAGTCTGCAAAGCGCTTAAGTGAAGCTTGGCCTCATCGGAGCTTTAGTAGCATGCAGGCTAACCAAAGGAACTGAACTCACTAAACATGTTTCCTTGGATATTTGCCATGACATGGCAAGAGTCAGTTTGTTCGTGAGGGAGAACAGCATGTATTTTGGTATTCTAAAAGGGGCTCGTTTAGAAGGTAAGTGTATTGAGGAAGGATCTATGAAAACAAGATGATTTAAGCGAGGGCACACCAAGAACATGCAATGGTTTGAGCCAATCATTCCTTCGACAGTGCTGCCTGTGGTGCAGAAAGAGCTATAACATAGTGCTTTTCCTCATACGCAATTTCAGCGCTTGTATGTCAAATTGGAAATATCCATTTCATGGATCAGGAACTGGATATTAGAGTAAACTAATCTGAGTTTAATGAGAGGCAGAAGTTCTCTAGTTGAACAATTCTTATTTCCCACACAGCTCATCAAAATGCACAGCCAAGTGCCTTTGATGCCCTGGCACTTGTATTGCATACATTAACACTCCCACATACACAAGATTTCCACCATAAACCAAACCACCTAAATCACCAAAATGGTCATAAAATATAAATGAACTTTCTAAAGGTGACAACACTATGGTAAAATCTAAACAACACCTTCAGCACAACCTTACAGTGTCTCTTCCAATCAGCACACGCACAGTTAATCTACCATCTCCTGAGCACTACTATCATGCTTACTTATATGCCCAATTGTTAATTTCTCGGTTTTCAGCAACAAGCATGCACAGCAATGCAGCAAACAGATCAGTGACTAAGAGCAAACTGGGATGGTTTAAGAGAAGCATCAGTAGAGGAAAATTCCACTGCTTTGCAAGCAATCACATAGCTCTCAAGAGCAGTAGTACTCATAGAGGAGGAAGCGAATCACCTTCCCCCTCCCCTTGAACGCTGAATTTCTCATCTGTGGTTCCCCTCAATACGCTTACCCCGACCAACATTAGGGAGGTGTTTCACACCGTTCAGCAGGAACTGATGCAGCTCACCAAGGAGAAGTGCCTCCAGCGCTACAGCAGTGGCCAATCACCAGCAGACTAATCATTTTTTAAACGGGTGGCTGCTCCTCATCGCAACTGTTTATGCTCTGCGCAGCAAAATGCCCACGAAACACAATCGTGTGAGCTCGCAGAGGAGGGCGCACGTCGACGAGGTGGGTTCAGGCTCACCTGCGGACCTCCGCGCCAGCCAGGAATAGCGCTGGTGCAGAGCCCAGCTCCTCTGAACCATCCTCCCCACGAAGGTAGGGGAGAACGCCCACTCCTGCCGAGGGACTGACTATCCCGTTACTCACCTCCAACCGGGGGAAGAGGGGTCTGGAGAGGACAAACTCGACTCAGCGCAACCCTTGTTCCACCAGGCGGGCTTCGGGGGAGCTGCGGGCACTGCCCGGTGCCACTGCAGTCAGCGGGTGACCGGCAAGCTCTGCCCACCCGTGACAACATGCCCGCGCTCGGCGAGCAAACCCCGCGGCAGCGGCGAAGTTGGAACACGCTCCTTCCCACGCAGCG
>VXBO01002396.1:325841-342674 GCA_013400135.1 Rhinoptilus africanus
TTTTTTTAAATTTTTTTTTTTTAATTCAGTTACAGGAAAGCTTACTAAACGCAAAGTGCTAACTTGGGGTTTTCCATCCAAATACATCCTCCTGGAGATTTGCTTCGAGGAAGCAAGACAATTGTAGGAAATCAATAGAGCGAGTCAGTATTTTTCATTTGAATTTTTTTTTTATGATGACCAAAAAAACCAAGATCATCTGCCTGCTGTTTTAAAATCATCCGGAGGTGGTGGAGGCAAAGAAAAGTCACTTTTTGCTAACAAGCCAACATCAGATCTTTCTGCTTTAGCTTTTTTCTTTAATGAATCACAAACTTTTTCTTCCTTTTTTTTTTTTAAGAAAATAAAAACCAGGGAATTCCGAGTAATGAAAATGTTTGGCTTTAAAGAAATACAAAACGCTGTAAAACTCAGGGTTTTGGTTGTTTAGGGTTTTTTTTGTTGTTGTTAGTTTGTTTTTATCAGCTTCAGCAGGAGCATGCCTTGCATTTGGCTACCAGAGGAATTCCCTCACGATTTCCAGTGCTGGTGTGAACAGTGCTGGCATTTCTACTCCGGTGTCATTTCTCCCAAAATTATTTTCAGTCACAACTTCTAACATGTCTTTTAGCCATTATTTTGCATACAAAGAAAGCAGAATACCTTTAGCCACATGTTTAATTAGTTATACAGCAGATGCTCTCTCCTTTAGTGCTGTTCTTTTTGTTAACATTGCTGCTTGGCCATTTCTGAGGGTGTTTACTGGGGTGCTCTGGTTACAAGAGTCTCTCTTCCAAACTTTCTCTCCCCCTGCTAGTGGACCTGGAGTTGTCTCTTGTCACATGTGCTTTATTTTAGGAGACTCCTTTTTAGATGACAGCTATGTAAATCCACATTTTTATTTATACGTGGTCCTTTTAAACATGGTATTCATGCAAACTCCTTAACAGCCTTCAAAATCCAGTATAATTATATGCAATTACCTTTAAACATTTGATTGTGTGGGGCTGAAAGTTTGCATTGATAGTGATTTGTAAGCCTCTTAGAGATGAAAAGCATTAATTTGCCCTGAAGAACTAGCTCTTACACCTATGTGAACCATTAAAAATTACTGCCTCAAGACTGCCTTATGTTAAATTTCACATTCAAAATTAAGATTTCTGGTATAATGAGAGCATTCTACTGCTAAATCTTTATTGTGTATCTTTAGGATATGCAACTTACATAGAATACAATGTATATCTTTAGGATATAACAACCCACAGGCCTCACAGCAGACTACAGGTATGCAATATAGTGCTAAGTATTTGTAATGCTGATAAAGTTGTAAAATATAAAGCTGAACGACAATAACAGACTCTTTTCCTTTTTTGGGGGTGTTCTTTTATTGTGTGCTGCATAGTGCTGTGTAAAGTCTGTCGCTAAGTGTATGATGGTTCTTTTTAAGAAGATAATTTCCGTGTATATTGTAATTTCATCTGCCTCTCAGCTGAGCTGCAGTCAGGGTTTTAAGTTACTTTCTGCAAAGTCTTCCACCAGTAATCTGTGGTTTAGTGTTCGACGTTTGCACAGTTCACTATGCACTATGCCTCTTGCTCTCCAGGCAACAATGAGAAATATCCAGGCAATTATTGTAACAGTTAAGCACTGTACCTCAGTTTTACTTTTTTTTTCTTTTTTTTTTCTTTTTTTTTTTCAGCTGAACTATGTTGTTTGTGGTGGAAAACATTCATCCATACGTGTCAGTGCTACCATCAGCACAAGTTTTAAAGATTCACATTTACAGATATTTTCACTGATGCCCTGCCCCTGTAGCTTCTGCACAGGTTTTGCATTATCCTAGGAATGCCTGCTCTGAAATCAATACACCAGTAGGTCCTGTCCCAGACTATTTTTACTGAATTAAAAAAATGATGTTCACCACTGTTGTGCACAAAATCAGGCATAACTCATCCTTACTCTGGACGATATGGATGTAACTAAATCCCATACACAAATTGGTGATGAGCGTATGATTGTTTCTGTCTGTTTAGGGTGTCAAAGTTTAATAGTGATGTAATTAAGTTCTCAACTCAGTGTTCTGTCTAATACATTGTTGCCAGGGAATTTGATATGCACAGTATATTTGGTTCATACAGGTCAAAGTTTGATGTCTCTTTACACTTATAGATTGGTATAATGGTGCATAAATAGTTTAATTGATTTAAACAGGATCATCTAGAGCATATGACATCAAAAAAGAAAAAAGTTATCAAGTTGAGCTTGTCTATACATCACTGTAAAACCAGGCTGCATCCTTGTAAGACATGTGTGTTCACACAACTCAATTCTTTACAGCGCTGTAGCTAGCAGATTGCTGTGCTTCCAGTCCATAAAGACATCAGTAATTTCACCTCAAGGGGTAGCTCCGTCACTGTAATAGCCCTGCAGTTACAGTTTGTGCTCCACACTTTTTCTGGCAGGCCTCCACCTGCCTTCCCAAGCTGTTCTGCCCTAAACCTCCTTTGTGTTCTCCACAGAGGAGACCTGGATGTTACCTCTGTCCCACGGCCACCACATAGGTTGCAGAAGTCAGCCTGCCTGTTTAGCAAAACTATCATTTTGTTCGGTTCCTGCTTTCTTCCCGTTTGTTATTTTTTTATTTGGTCCCAGGCAGAGGTCTTTGATGTGCTTGCTGTTTGAGAGGCCACGCTTGAGGCAGAAACAACGGTGTGTGTTTAGGGGGTTGGAAGGCAGTGGCCAAGTGGGATCACAACAAAGGTATCAAAGGCTTAAAACTGAAGCTATGAGATGGCCCTGAAATAGAGTGAAGGACAAAATCTAGCCATTCAGCAGAGTTCAGCCATACCTGGAGGGATGCAGAAGGATTTTGGTATTAAATACTAATAAATGTGTGCATTTGCACATAATTGGTGATTGACTAGTGGGATTGATTCACGTGAGTCTGACCAAAGCACTGTAGAGACAGATATGGGTCAGCCCATCCCATTTCTTTCCATTTCCCCTACCAGTCTTTTCTTATTAAAAAGTTCATCCTGCCAGAAGCACCATCAAATAACCCATTCAGCATTGGTATAATTTCCTTTGTTATGAAAGTCATTGTTATCACATGAACAAATATGCACTTCAGGTTTATTCTTATTCCCAGAGTTGAATAATGTCAAATAAGGCAAATGCGAGATCCTATTTTCAAGCCCTGCTCTCTCTCTGAGCTATTAGTGGTAACACTGTCCACTCCTTGTCAGTAACACTGAGGAGCTTGCACTCCATCGAGACCTTGTCTGTATTACACAGGTCTGTTGAGGCTGGCCCTTTGCACTGATGAAAGCAGCAGTTTTGAGATTTTCACTGATCTAACATGCCGTTGTAAGACTGGTCCTGATCAAGAAAGGCCTCACAGTTGCTTGCACTTGTAGCAAACTGGAAAATCAAACAAATCCTTATTTTAATATGTGGCATGTTTACGCAACTTCCCTTGCACACTCAAATTTTCTAGCACATTAATCCAGAATGCAAGTTGATGAGCAGGCAGGTCAGCCTTGCAGAGCAGCTAGCATGTCAGCCGTTCTCCTTACCACCTCCATTTCTTTCTCCTTTCTTCCCTTTAACCCAAACCCTCCCATCACTGTGCTTTAAAATGGCAACCTTTTTTGAACCTATAGCTAACTTCTGGTGATAGTGGGGTCACCTTGTGGGCTACCCTCCTGTGTCCGTGTAAGATATCCCCACACCTCAGGATCCCATAAAACATGCCCTACTGCAGACATGAGTTTAAAGACAACTAAGTGTTCTGCAATTAAATTCTGAAGAATGTGGCATGTTTTCACTGAAAACCAAATTTGTGCGAATCTCGAGTTTGTTGGAAGTGCTAACAATTGTGACACATTTCCCTGTTAGTACCAGTTCTGCAGAGGTGTCATATATCTGAGAAAATGTCAGAACTGTCATACTCCATCAGCGCAAACGCAGAAATCAACATTAGCCTTTCCAGTAGACAAAAGTCTAGCTAGAATAAAAGCTGTTCTATGCTATTTGCAGGGTGCAAAAGTCACTCGCTGTGCAGCCACATCTCACAGTTTTTATGTCATGGTAAACCTTCAGAGTGTCTGAGAGGGATATGACTAGAAATTTTATCTACAGAAGGGTGCTCCGCCACCTCCCTCATATCCAAACAGATTGCTTTCCACTTCTAGCTGTATGTGCTACCAGGAAATGTCATTTACTAGGGACATAGCAGGTTTTCTCTTATTCCTCAGAAGGCGGCAGTTCATTACCCTTTGCAGGTGCAAATCATGGTTATGACTTTCAATGTTACAATTGCTTGAAGAAGCAGCTAAGTGATCACTGTTCTTATCACTCATCACTCCTCACCACATTCCCCATAAATATTTAAACTTGTGAATATCCTAGTGCTGCAGCTCAACTTGTGCTGGAAGGGTCTGAAAAAGTCCTGGAGAAGAGCAAGTGAGCCTCGGTTGAGGCACATGTATTATGATTTGACCTCCTGCAACAAAATTAATCTTGTCTAGCCCTATGAGGAGTTATGTGAACATCATTTGAAACCGCAAGCATGCACACAGATGCTCTGCTACTGTCAGCTGTCAGTTGGCCACTGTGCCTGCGGAAGATTTCCTCAAATGCAGTTCTAAGTTGCAAAGGAGGCAAGATTGGGAAAAATGTGGGAACAGTGTTGTGGCACTCACATTTGTTACAAAGTATTTATATTCTGTATTTGTACAATTACACTAATTATATCTTTAAAGCTGTCCTGGCAAAGCTTGCTGTTCCATTCTTGATAGAGAAACAGTTAAAATTAATTTTTATTAAATCAGTTTGATAAAACAGCCTTGATTAGGCTCAATACGCTATGTCTGTAGGCATTGCACAGTCTAGAAAGCAAATCTTTGTAAGTAAAGTTATGCTACGTATCTTGGCTTCTTCTTGGCAGCCCAGAGGCATGGCTAGACGTATGAAAGAAAAAGGTTAGATCTGTCTTGAGCAGTTGTGTCTGAAGGTACTTATTTTTGCTCTTGTTCTGGAAAAAAACCATGAAACTCCTAATTTTTTCTACAGGAATAAACATCCATGGAGAACTGGTCTTGAGTGATAAATGGCTCCCATCATGCTGGACCCTGCTCTCTGCAGTTTTAGAAACAGCCTAGCAGTTTGATAAGAAGGTATAACTTACCTGCCATACTTCCATAGGCTCTTTTTCTGATGAAAGGGCTGAATTATTAACAATATACTAAGACAGTCAATTTGTATAATCTAAGCAATCTCCTACACAGATAATAGATAACTAAGAGAGTGAGAGAATGTCAGTTAACTGGCCAGTAACTGCAGGATGGCTGGGGTCAGAAGGCACCTCTGGAGGTCATCTGGTCCAGCTCCCCTGACCAAGCAGGGCCAGCTAGAACCAGTTGCCCAGGACCATGTCTGCATGGCTTTTAAACATCTCTAAGGATGGAGACTCCACCACCTTCTTGGGCAGCCCATGCCAGTTCTCGGTCACCCTCACAGTGAAAAAGTGTTTCCTGACATTTAGAAGGAACCTCCTGTGTTTCCATTTGTGCCCGTTACCTCTGGTCCTGCCACTGTGCACCACTGAAAAGAGCCTGGCTCCATCCTCTTTAGACCCTCCCCTCAGTTATTTATATACATTGATGAGATTATCAATGTATGAAAGAATGAGATTAGATTATCAATGATGAGATTATGAATGTAATATCTAGTTTAGTAACAATACTTATCTCCAGAGTTTTCCAGACTGGCAAAAGTCAAAGAGAATGGTGCTTCAAAAGGATGAGAATAATTTAATTGTAATTTTTTTTTTTTTTACCATGAAAACTAAACAACTGACGGATTATTACTGATCTCATTTTACAAGATCTGGTAAATTGTGTAGGAAATTTGGAGACATGTTTTTCAAAAGGTTACGCAGGCAGAAAATTCCCCACAACGTGGGAGAAGCCTGAGTCAGGGAGGCAGAAGGGGCTGCCCAGCTGGAAGATAAGGATCAGATATGAGCACAGAGTAAGACCAGGTGATGCCAGTACTGGGAGCTGGTTGTTCTCTTCCAAGAATAAGCAAACTCAGGCTGGTGAGGACAGTGCCACTGGGCAAGTTTTAGCTCCTGATGGACCCTGGCTAATACCAATGGCAAGCTCTAAGGGAAAACATGCTGGCTGTGACAGCTGAGCCCTCTCACAACAGATCTGCATCTACTGGAAAAATTATGAAAGTGGGGCTGGGCCAAGTTGTGGCAGAAGTTTGACAGTTCTCTAAAAGCATGCCTGTTCAAGGTGGAGCTGGAAGTGGATGATACAGTTAGGGGTGTTTGTTATTTGGTTGACTGCTAGGCTGCTGGCCAAAGGCAAAGAGGAGAAAGACAACAAACGGCTTGAAATCGAAAGACAGAGAGCAGTTGTCAGCTGCTTCAAGATGCAATCAATATTATATCAAGCTGTACCTCCACGATAGGAAAGATCTGAGGCAGATACGTTAGAAGAATGAGCATTGCAATAGTCAGGTCAGACGCAAGCCACCATTTGCGCTATTGTAATGAAGGATTCGGTGTTATACTGTACTGTCTTACCCCATTTATTCCTTATTTTAGTGGATACGATATTTCATTCTATAAAAAGGGCTTTTTGTGCTAATATTATTTGCATATTCCCAGCTCCTCAGCCTTCCCCACTTGTGTGCTATTCAAGATAAATTCCAGGTTTGGGCAATAGGATAGATGGGGTGATTTATTGTGGCGTGGTTTTTACATGCAAACAAAGGAAGGACATCTAGAGACCAAAGCAGTGTCTGCAAATGCAGTCAGTATGAATACATTTACTAGATGTGGAGTATTAGAGCAGTTTTCAAAAGCAGCTTGGATAATAAGTACATTGCATGACCTCTAGTGGTATTAAGCCCAAGGCACTGATAAAGTCACTCAGAGCAGCCTGATATGGTTGGGGAAAAGCCAAGGTTACAGAGGCACCATCACATAGATGCTAGTTCTGTCCTACTGTACCCCGCCTCACTGCTGGATTTATGCCGGCTCAAATTTTGTCCCACTGCCAGGATAAGACTGAGAAAAGTTTTCAATTCAGCATAAATTCCAAACAGCAGAGCAAATGTCTTGCAGCGAAGCTTTCATTGTCAACTAATCGCACGCGGTCATTAATCTTCCCTGCCTATTGTCTTCATGTAGAGGAATAAGGAATCCAGGCAACACCAGCGAAAGAAGGAATGACAACAAGAACCAAGAGGTAAAATCTGCAATGTCTTCTCTACAGTGAGTCAGAGAATTAACAGCAGGGAACGTGTTCTTCAACATCGGCAGAAAAATAACGTTCTGTTTCATTGTTTCTGCAAGTTCTATCAGGGTTCTGTTCCCTTGAAGAGGTGAATCTGTCATTGCTGACATCCCTTTAGAGGGTCCGGAGTCCCCACAGCAAGAGAAGGAGGCTCGTAATGACCCCCTGCCTCAGGTACAGACTTTGCCAGCCGGGCAAAGGCCAGTAGGACCACGGCTGCCAGAGAGAAGCTACTGGCACAAAGATGGGGTGGAAAGAGCAACAAACATGGCAACAGAAAATGGTGAATGTGACTACGTGTGACTGCGAAACCAGCCTTTCCCACAGGACTGCGAGGAGGAGACCAGTGTTCTCACAGGGACTTGCTGGTGCAATCTTTCAGCAGGACAGCTGGCAGGTTGCAGGACACCCTGAGACAGACAAGTTATATTCTTCAGAGTTATGGGGCCTGTTCCCATGGTTTCCCTTCTCACCCATCATCTTCTGTGGCCTCTGAGCCACGCTGAGTGTGCAGCGAGTCAGTCCCCAGCAGCCCATCAGTGGCAAATATTTCAGTGCTCTGCCGCAACTGAGAGATGCACAGACATTTTGACAAAGTGCAATTGCTCATTACGGAAGACATATTTTGTTTTATTTGCACTTACCTTTCGTTTCATTCACATTCTGGGGCTTTGGGGCCTTTCTCTTGTGCACTTCTTTTACATTCATGGCAGCTGGCTGTATTCCTGATATTTTCTAATTATTTCCTTGTTGTTTTCTATTATTTGCTACTTAGTCCTTTGGTGTGTAAACAGCTGCAAAATAGAGGAACTTAAAAGGAAATTATTTTAAAAGGAAACAATTTTAAATAGGTAGTATACAAAATTGACCATAGGCCAATTTAACCCAGAAAATTAACATTCTGTTTGCCTTATCTTACAAAAGTATTTAAATGGGAACCTCTTTTCATATGACTGAATAAGACTTTTACTAGATTTGTTTCTGGTTATGATCTGGGGTTAATCAGCATATTCATCTAAACAGATATATCATCTTCATAATTAACAAGTGAGTATAATTTAGCCAGTTGTTTGAAGCTGAATTGTTATAGCAGGCACCTCCTTAACGTGTGTGTGAGCTGATTTGTCTTAGTTGCTTTCCAGATGTAAGCCGGTTCTGGCATGAACTGTGGTTTCATTTATGTATAGCACCTACAACTTACAGAGAACTGCTAGAAATAATCAGTGACAAACAGTTCCACATAAAAAAGTGTGATTTACCTAAAACAGCTTTGCAAGGTCAGCTTTAGACAGAAAAAGTTTTGATGTCTAAGACTGTGTTCATCACCCTTCATTGACTTTATAGTTAACAAAGGAAAACAGACAGTTAAGAAAAGTTGGGTTAGCTAGCATCCAAAAGTGCTTATCTGAGATGGATTACCATCCCAAAGGGTTTTTTTCCACTGTCTGCAAAGCGATTGCTTTGGGTGACAAACTCAGAATTACGTATCTAACTAGCAGACCTTCTATGCTAGGGCTAAAGAAACCTGCCCATGAATCTGATCTGTTTGGTAGCAGCGGATCCCAGTGAGTATTGTGAACTCAAAAAAAGGACACTTTTTCATAGTTTGCCTGCACTGAAAATGTGCATTCACTTACAGGAGACAGATTTTTCCTTATCTGAAGGAAAGGAGGATAAGAAGGACACGGACCTGTTGTAACAGGTCCAGCAGAGGGCCACAAAGGTGATCAGAGGGCTGGAACACCTATGTTATGAGGACAGCTGAGAGACTTGAGGTCATTCAGCCTGGAGAAGAGAAGGCTCCAGGGACATCTCATAGCAGCTTTCCAGTACGTAAAGGGGGGCCTGCAAGAAAGATGGAGGGGGACTCTTTATCAGGGAGTGTAGTGATAGGACAAGGGGTAACAGTTTTAAACTGGAAGAGGGCAGATTTGGATTAGACATTAGGAAGAAATTCTTTACTGTGAGGGTGGTGAGACACTGGAACAGGTTGCCCAGAGGAGCTGTGTCTGCCCCATCCCTGGAAGTGTTCAAGGCCAGGCTGGATGGGGCTTTGAGCAGCCTGGTCTAGTGGGAGGTGTCCCTGCCCAGGGCAGGGGGGTCGAAACTAGATGATCCTTATGGTCCCTTCCAACCCAAACCATTCTATGATTCTATGATTAAAACCAGAGATAATTAATAGATTGTTTTGCTGGGGACGTAGATCCTGCTGAATAGGTCTGAAACAGCGTAAAGTACGAGTCCCAAAGTGAGACATCCTTATTGGACTTTGGTTCTTCTGGTTTTTTATTCGGCCTTGTCCTGATGCCTCTCTTGATGAAACATTTTTAGCGTGGTTACTGCAGTTTGAATAACTCCTGAGTTCCTGGAAAGAGAGGGACTGAAATTCATCAAAACAGCACAGTGTTGGAAATTTCATTTCCCTTAACTCAAAGACATTTCCCACATTGGCTAGCTCTGCACCAGGTTCTCATGACATGGCTATGCTTTCCTTCTTTTGACCTTTAAGTGAAGGCCAACTTGACAACTTACCTAAACTATATGTAGGTTGCATGGTGTGTACTTACCCCTGTATATGATCACAGAATTCCTTTGGGATTTCTCCTTACAGTATTAAAATCTGTATTTCTATCTATCTGAACTGAGAGGAACCTCTTTCCACATGTCAGTTTTGTTTAATTCATACCTCTCTCTGGTGAATGGGTCTATTTGCCAGAGAACATATCTTTCATTCCCTTCCTGTTCCTCTCTGTCTGACCGTTTTATTTATCGATTTCTGTTCTGAACATTTTTTCTCTTTCATTGCAAATTACATTATTTGAAAACCAGTCTTAGTACGAGTCTTCCTAACATGCAAGCAAGCTTTAGAGTTTAAACTCTTCCAAATAATGATTACTTCAGTATTTTCTTTACATCTGCTGTCTCTGCAGAATCCCTTGCTATTTTGTGTTATCAACAGTTTAACTGATTTATTCCTCAGAGTCTTACAGTGACATAGCAGTATTTCCAAAAACAGCGTCTAGAATGTTTATTGCACATTCTGTTGAAAGACAGAAAGGGAAGAAAAGGCAAAACAAATGGAATCCTTTATTTGTTTAATTTAGCAGCAGGACTTTTTTACAGTCAAAACCGAATATTTAAATGTGTAGTTTAGACCTGATTCACTGGCTCAATACCATGCTGATGGAGTTTGATAAAAATCTTAACCTGCGTGGGCATTGTTCAGGGTTACAGATTCCTGTGTAATTCCCTAAAGTTCATGTAGGCAGAGTCCAGCCCTGCTGTAGCCCTTGAGTATATTTTGCCAGGATTTCACCAAGGTCCAGATAAGTGATGTCTCCTACATTTTTGTTGGAGATCCCACTTTTCTCACTTTTTGCCGGTCTCCCCAGCAGCAGCAGGCAGCCACTGTTCTCACCCACAAGGGTGATGTGCATGGCATGTTGGCACCATAGATAAAGCCACCCCACAACATTTATGGTGAGAGCTTGAAATTGGAAGAGCATCAATAGATTGTGCAACAATGTAAAATAGGACTTCGGATAGACAAATTCTGATGAATTGTGCAATAACAAATTAACAAATTTCTACCTCCAACTTCCCGTCTTTCATGGGTTGCCGCACCAGAATTAGGACAGTGTCTACCCCGGGCCTCAGCAATCCGTCTGCCATGCCACAGCAGCAGCACAAACCAACAGTGAAAGAGGGTTGATACTATGTCAGACACAAATCAAGGAGGAAAAATAAAAAAAGAAATCAAAACCAAGCAGAACTTCTATCCTTTTACAGTCAAAAAGTTATCTAGGCTCCTAAAATGGCAAGGTATTAAGTGATAAGAGCAAGTAACCTTTAGTCAGTGCGTTCTTGGTTTTCCTTTTCCACATTAGCACTGAGTTGAAGCGAAACTTTCTAAATGTTCACTTTTGGAACAGTGCCCCACTGAGCGCCCCAATGTCAGGTGCTAGACACATGGATAAAGGATAAAGAAATGTAACTGGAGGCAGATGCTGGCAGATGATCTTTGCCAATTTTAACTAGGATACAAAGGGAATTGCAGTACCTCTTGAGAAGAAAAAAATTCCTGTAAGCTCAGGGAAGAAAGTAAGGGCTGCTGGGCTGTGATACAGCAAGTCGTTAAAGCTCATCTAAATTATAACTATGTGCCTAACTCTTTTCTCTTGCTTAAATCCCACAGAAATCTGCAGGTTTTAGCAAGTGCATACATGCCTTGCTGAATCAGCACTGCAGCTTGTTATTTGAATTGCTGCCCTATTAAACATAAACTGCGAAAGACACACTCCATAAACTTTATTGTCATGACATTGCATTTTCATTTAACATTAAAATGAAGAGTTTGTTTGCCTCAGCAAGAGGCTCAGGTGGACACAAGCTCTTCTGGCAAAGTGAATGTCGGGCAACACCCTGGTTATGGCAGCTCTCTTCATATCACAAAAAGGGATCTGGGAGCTAGACTCTTCTGAAAGATCTATGAACCTGTAATTGCTAAACAAGAATATGCTTTATAGGTGAAAACTTAATTGTGCTGTGTTTGACTAAGTGCAGTCACTACATTAGCAGCCCTTAAGCAGATTGTGACCCTCTCAGCTACAGAATTTCTGCCACTGAGGTGGCTTGCGGCAAAGGGCAGAATTAATGTGGATTTTGTATCATACATTATGCTGTCCATTATGCTAATATTAAGATAAATGCTTCAGCTATATAGGATAAAATATATTGTGGTCTGCTTTCAAATGATTTTTTCATTCATTTGGCCAACAATATTTAATTTATGCCTTTTAAAAATTATTGACTATTTAGATCTTCATAAAAAACTTCCAAAATGACTTCTAGTTCTGTGTAGTGCCTTTTAAGAGTGATTTTAAATAGTATGCTCTCTGTCTCCATCTCATGTACTGCATAGAACTCTGCTTATCTTTGTCCCAAAGGCTAGTGACGGACAAAGGTGTGTAGGCCTGATGTAATTTCTTATGGGAAGGTAATTTAAATTGGGAATATGTGGAAGGTAATTTCTGAACAAACAAGTTAGCAAAGGTGAACTAACTCATTTTTGATATTTGCACTTTTCTTTGTCATAACATGTAAGCTCACAGTAACCTGGGACACAGACAAATACGTCCATTGTTCCCACTTAAATAATCCCAGCAATGCATTCCTTTTTTGACCAGCATTAGTGTGTTTCAGCAAAGTTACTGGTGACCAAGGCTAAGTTCTATATGCAAGGAGATGCCAGAAAGCCATATATTGCTTGAAAAAACAGGACATTAATCCAGCATTACCAATAGCAGTGCAAAATAGATTCTAGTACATTTTATCACAAAATTAGTCGTATTATTTCTGGTCTGGTCTCAAGTTCCAGACCAGCTTCTATTGGTGTTCAACCTGGCAAGAGTCTCCAGCAGTAGAGAATCTGCAAGAGAGACCAGAAAAAGGCTAATGTGATCTCAGAGTCTCTGATGACTGCTGTGTGAAAATACTATTCAGTGTACTTGTCATCTGCTTCTGCAAAAAAAAACCAACCCAGTGTGTGTATGAGACTCAAATGCACAGATGTCTAATTGAAACAGTTGTTTTTCACATTCATCAGCTCCTCAACACAGTTTACCACATGTCTGTGCAAACATTTGTGCTGTCCCACTGCATAGGTGGTGGGGGATTTAAATAAGCAGCTAGAGGCAAGGGATGCTTCCTGAAACAGATCTTAAATGTGTCTGAGAACATAGCCTCAGAGAGTGAACCCAGCAGTAAAGTACCCTTCCCTTCCTTTCTCTTCAATTCTGTGTAATGAATTGATACTGTCAGGTATAATTTGGCTCATCTGTAATTCACAATTTCTTATGAGTATAGATGAATTTTAATCTTAACTCGGAAAACTTTTCAAAGCTTTATGCCAATTCTAGATAAGTTGCCAGGATCTTAAGTACAGGGTTTATAACATTACCTGATAGAGAACATGTAATGATCTTTAGAAAGTAGTAGTATTTAAGCTCTTTTGTTTTGTCCTCTTGATTTTCATGTCTTAGAGGTGGTGTTTTCAAAGTCTTCTCCTTAACCAACAGGATTAAAAACCTGTTTTGAACAAGACACCCTTCAGATTTAGCCACAGAGGTATGATTTCAAGAGCTTTAAGTGATACACTCACACACAGAGAATACAATGAATCTCATTAAGAAGAATATTGTGAAAGTTTGGCTTTGTGCGTTTTGGCAGGCTTCCAACAGCACAGAGCGAACCTGATTCTGCCCCGTGTGAGGAGAAGCGCAGATGTGCTCACAGTGAGCTCCCGCTCCCTTCACACTGCCTGTTCCAGACCTGGGCAGACTTTTTCAGGTCCCAACGTTTACTGGGAACAGCTGCCTCCCTATGCCTTTGGGGTGATGCACGAGTGTCAAAGAAGAGAAGGGGGAAAGGGAGTTAGGATCGTCTCACCTGCAGGAAAGCCGGCACTGACAAACTGCGTGGGGACAAAAGCCAGCCCATGCAGGGACATAGCCCACGCACACGCTTTGCCCGTCTGCCTGAGAGGGGCTTCTCTCCTGCTGAAACAGGATCGCTGCACTCCTGGGGACGACAGTGGAGGTGTGAAAGGCTCCTTGTGAGCTGCGTGTGCCCAGAAGGTATGGATATGGCAAGCCTCTTTCACCAAATCCTTTAGAATATACTCTTTACAATGAAAATGTTTTATTTTTCAGTTACCTAGAAACTGCTGACTGGGGATCACAAAGCTCTGTATTAAACTGTAATTAGATATATTTCACAACATCCCCATGAGGGAAATCACTAATTACAGCAGTTTGTTGAAATTAAAGTAAGTTTAATAATGGTTGGTAGTTGCTATGATATTATTGCAATTTTGTATTACTGCACTTCGGGCTATGATTGTATCAAATCTCAGAAGCCAAGGGGGTTGGGTCTGGCTGGCATATGAATAGAGAATGAAGAACTGAAGTAGGCATTTGCAATTTCTTAAGAAGTCATGTGCTCATAAATCACAAGTCATATTAATTTAGTCTGGAATAAATATTCTTTGGTGTCGGGAAACACCCTGGAGCTTGAGAGGTTGTGTTGTGACAGAGAGAAAACCTACAGCCTGTCCCAATTGGCTGCAGTCATATAAAAATCCTGTATTTGTATGGGAATGATAATTTTGCCAGATAATTATATTGGTCATGGCAGCATGGAAAAATCCTGGCTCAGAAACTTACATTTGCCTTGCATATGCTCATTAGAAATGTAGAAGTTACTTTATTCTCTTGCATTTACATAACTTTGTGAAGCATTACTGATGTTGGTGATGAGGTATTTCCATGATAGAACTGGCTGCATGTCAGCAGGGGAAGAAGTCTCTTTACACACATGGACTATGAAGTCCTCTGTTATGACAGATAATCCATTAATGTGAGGTAACAATGTTCTGGTAATGTAGTTTTAGGTTTTGCATAGATTCATTAAACAGTATTTTATCTTTTAACAAAAAATGTATCAAATGTTGTTTTCATTCCTTCTATCAAGAATTATTATATACTTTTTTAATGGATGCGCACAAAGAGGAGCCTGGATGCTGAAAGGCTGCAGAACCTTCAGGTGTCAGTAACCCCCTTCCTTAGCAACCATTTTTGGACAATTGGTCTTGCTTCATCCTTTCTGCTGTCCCTATGGCCCTGAGCTGAGCGAGACTTTCAACCTGCTCAACTGGCACTTCTCAGCTTCTTTTCCAGGGCTTCTCCTCTCTTCTTCTTCTCCTACAGCAGGAGTGCCATCCATTAATTTACATAAAATGTCTATAAAATTTTGTAAGTGGGTATGTATCAGGTGTAGGTGGCCGCGTTTTGGCAGCAGGGGGCTGCAGGGGTGACATCTGTGAGGAGAGGCCAGGGGCTGCCCCGTGCTGGACACAGCCACTACCAGACATCTCCAGTGGATCCACTACAGGGCATGGCTGAGCCCTCAGCGACACCGGTGACACCTCCGGGAAAACATATTTAAGAAACGGTAAAAATGCTGCACAGCAGTGAAAGAGAGGAGCGAGGAAAGAGAGACAGCAGTATGAACACCAAGGTGAGAGAAGGAAAAAGGGATGGAGGTGTGTCCTGTGTTAAGCCACACAGGACTAATTTCTAATGCTGGGGAAAACTCTACTTTTGTAAGACTCCAGTATCTGAATTTGTGAAAATATTTACTTTNGATAGCCACACTGCAGCCCCATGGAAGATCCCACGCTGGAGGAGATAGCCACACTGCAGCCCCATGGAGGACCCCACGCCGGAGCAGATGGACATGACCTGAAAGGGCCGTGGAGAGCCCATGCTAGAGTGGTTCTTGGAGGACTGCAGCCCACGGAGGACTCNTGAACATCACATTCTATAAACATTAAAGTTTGCTGCGTACTTTCTCTCTCCCTTGATGGCGGCGGTCCAGAGAAACTCCTTGCCCCGGTGATGGACTCCTGAGCCCGTCCCTTCCTCCCAAAGCCGTAGCGCTCACGGTGTCCGGCTGACATTTGCTCTCCACTGCTGGGAGTGCACAGCCTCCTACTGATAGAACTGGCTGAGTATAATTCTTGCATATCTTATATTATTATCGGGATGAATACTGGTGCTTTAGTATTATTGTTAATTATTTAGTCATCCTATTAAATCTATTTATATTTCAACCCCTGTGTTTCCTTGCTTTCAGCGATTACCCTTTCCGGGTGGGGAGGGGTCATCGGGTGATAGAATAATTGTCTAAATGACATAAATTGTTATGGGTTTTCTCAAACCATAACAAGGTGTTACAAGTGCTAGAGCAGGGATTTCCCTGCAGCCCAAGGAGGCCACCCCGCTAGGGAAGACAGCCACACTGCAGCCCATGGAGGACCTCACTCCGGAGGAGATAGCCACACTGCAGCCCCATGGAAGATCCCACGCTGGAGGAGATAGCCACACTGCAGCCCCATGGAGGACCCCACGCCGGAGCAGATGGACATGACCTGAAAGGGCCGTGGAGAGCCCATGCTAGAGTGGTTCTTGGAGGACTGCAGCCCACGGAGGACTCGTGCTGGAGCACGGCGAGAGGAGGGAGGAGCAGCAAAGAGGGACCATTATGGGCTGACCGTGACTCCTCCGCACTGCCTTGGGGCCTGGGGGTGGAGGAGCTGGGAATGGAGGGGTGAAGTTGATCCAGGGAAAGCGGCAGGGTGGGTGGGGGGAAGATGTTTTCATTTACTCTTTTTTTCACACCACCTCATTCTGTTTCTAATTGGCATAAAATTAAATGAATTTTCGCCAAGTCGAGTCTCTTTTGCTCGTGACGGTAATGGGAAAGCGATCTCCCTGGCTTTATCTCGACCCACGCAGCTTTTCCACCTCTTCTCCCCCTGGTCCCGTCAAAGGGGGGTGTGCGGGGGGTCAGCGGGCGAGCAGCCTGGGCGGGCAGCTGGCCGGGGCAAGCCCCCCCACCGGGCAACAACCCCTCAGAGGGGCAACTCCGCAGCCTTCCCCCCCTCTACCCCCGGCACTCAAATCCGTAAAATCTTGAGGGGAAA
>VXBO01002396.1:342697-362568 GCA_013400135.1 Rhinoptilus africanus
ACCTTTATTTAATACAGTAAAATAACCCAACGCACCCGAGTGTTGAGCCTGAGGATTGTACCAGGCAGCCTCAAATCGCGCAAGGGGGGGTTCCGCGGGCGCCGCCGTTGTGAGCGCTGGTCCCCGGTCAGGCCCCGGGACGGCGCGGCCGTGGGCGGCTCTCACCGCGCCGTCCGGGCTGGGCTGTGGGGGCCGCCGCGGGCACCGGGGGGATGTCTGTCTGTCCCTCTGTCTCTCCGTCCGCCGTCGGGATTTCTGGTGCAGCGTGGAGTCCCCACGGGTGCGCGCTTCGGCCCCCAGCAATGCCCGGTTATGGCAATTAGCGGGGCCGTTAGCTATTAGTGCCTGTGTGAGCTGGAGTTCCGCACCTGGTGCTTCACTGGAGACGTGAAACTTAGAATGAGGGAGCGGTTTGGGTTGGAAAGGACCTTAACAATCGTCTGGTTCCAACGGCCCTGCCACGGGCAGGGACACCTCCTGCAAGGCCGGGTGTCCTGGCTGTCAGTAATACTTATTCTTCCCGCTTGGTTCCTTGTGTTGTTGGGTTGGGTTTGTTTGGTTTTTTGTTTAGGTTGTGGCTTTTGAGTGGGTTTTGCTTTTTTTTTTTAATAAGGTAGAGGAAGTAGAACTAGCCCATCAATCCCTGAAGGGACAGATAAAGACAAATCCTTTCCAGTGAATCCTTTCTGTTTCCTGACCTGTTGACAGCAATTGCGAAGTCTTAAGCAGGAAAGCGCTTCAGTGCTGGATTAAATACATATCTTCCCCACCCTGGTTTCAAGTTTCACTTCCTAAATGCATCATGACATCACAGCCCTGCTGGCTCTCCCCTCCTCTACAGCCGCCTTTGGGTGGGGGAAGGAGAAACCGGGGCAGGCCATAAACCTAATTGATGTGGTTTTAACAAACAGAATCCTCAAACCTTTAGGCCATATTTTACAACTGTAGAAAAGAAAACGTGTGAACTTATTTGAATGCTTAGTTTGCTTGTTTTTTTAAACTTAGCCAGGTGCTCCAGGGTGTCCCTTAAGTCTTCTAAGTAGATTAAGACAAGCTCAGATGGAGATGAGCTAGAGAGCGTGCGCGTGGCCCGGAGGAATCAGTTCCTTGAGGATAAAGACAGTTGATCTGTGTTGGGCTTGTTGCTCTGACTTGCTAGTGGGTATTTGCGGTGCAGGGTTAGAGAGAGAAGGGGAGGATGGCAGTTTGTTACTCGAGCGGAGTCTGTTGTCGCAGGGAGAGGGCTGTACTGACACTGTATTTTAGAGTAGCAGAACAAATCTTAGCTCAGTGCAAAAGTACATTACTGAACAAGCATTTGAAATCGTGTGATTTAATCTTAGAGCAAATTCATCAGCTGCAGCTCAACTGATACAAGACTTTCTATCCCAACAGTTTATATGGCACTAACTTCTAAAACTAACAGGAGGAAAGTCAGGACATAGAAACGCTTGCTTCAGAGAACAGCCAGCCTTGTTGCTAAGGAGATGATTGTTGTTAACATTCTGGAAGTGGGCTCAAGCTAACAGATGAGGCTATTGCAGCACCAACAATTTATCTCTGTGGAGGAAAAAAAATGTAGTGTATTGCATGTACAACAACTTCCTCCTTTTCTATAATTGACTTAGAAACCAGAAGAATCAGTGAGTTTGGGTTGTGCTACTGAACTGTGGAAGCCATCAGATTAGCTGTTTAATTTTGTACTGTGTGGCTCAAGAACAGCTATTTAATGTTTTAGCCCATTTCTCTTGTTCTTTGCAGCCTTATCTTTCATTGGGCTTTTGGATGTATGCTTAGTACATTAAAGCAGGAAAGCAGTACAGAGACACCTGATCTTGGGTAAAGGAATACCAAGCCCTTAGCATGCTAAACTTGTTGAAACCAAGTTTGTATTAAGTGATACTGTCAGTGTTTAGTATTTTCTCTGATACATTATTGTGTTATCTATTGCTTTCTCATTTCTGATGCATCACATAATTATACTTACTCATTTCACAGTTTGTGTTTGTACACAAAGTCAGAAAATTTGTGGCATCAAGAATGTTTTTTGGTCATCGAGTGATGAACAAAAAGTTCACCTGTTCATTCTGAAATTAAGGAAGTAGTTAAACAGAAGTTTAAAGTTCATTTGTTCATTCTGAACAAAAAGTTTAAAATTGTATTCTGAACCCAGAAAACCTCAACTCTCTCAACAGATGTGTGGTCTTTTGATGTTCTTTTCCTGTTATTTTTAGTAATGTGTCAATGCACCATTTGGTTTGGGGGGTGTGTTTCTAACTTCAGGCTCTCCTGCGCAGTGATGCAGTTTGGCTGTTGAGTGCAGTTCTGCGAGCAGCTTTGGCAATCGTCTGCCGTTCTTTATTGTAGGCTATCCTCTGTACGTTCTTACAGGTGGGTAAGCCTTGCTGCTCAGACACTCCATCTGTCTTCCTGTAAACTAACGCCATGCTGACACTCTCACTGCAGACAGAGAAATGTAGGCACTCTCTTGTGCACACTTGTCTGATTAGGGATGTGAAAAGAGGTGACTGCTAGCTGACAGCTGTGCTGGAAGAAGCTCTGAACATGGGGAGTTCCTCCAGCGAAACTATTTCTTCTCCTTCTGAAGGACAGCGCTGCTAGCGTAGTCTGTTTTAATTGTGTTCTGGTGGCACAAGACGATGAGTATTGGTACTGTCTGCTGGTGTAGACCTAGCCAGAGAGTAATATGGCAATATCCTAGTGACCATGTAACTCTTTTATAATAGTCCCAAAAATGGACTGTGTGGTAGAAAACTCCAAATACAAAACATAAGATGCTGATAGTTAAATTGAAATTAAAGAAAGTATATGAATTTGAGGGGCCTTTTAGATTTCTACATGATCTCGTTTAAGTGAGGACAGAAGTCTCTGTTTTTAAGGTATGCAGAAATTAATGACATTTAGATTGTCTCTTAAGTCTGCTGGGATCTCTGTAATGCATCCTGACCCTTGCGTTCGGAGAACTGTGTGAAGATTACTTATGGTGACAGAAGAGTCAAAGGATCAGCCTATCTTGAAGGGAAGGGGATGAGAGTTTGGTTTCTTGCTGCTCTGGGATTCTTAGTCCAGGAGAATAAGTAGAGCACAGTTTATTACAGAGTCCATTATTGCTGCACCGCATTCCGGGCACTTGTCATGTGTTGATGTCATTGGGCTGTCATGAGAGTCCCCTTCTGACCAAGTGTGGGAGAGGAACTCAGTGGTGCTCGGCCTTCTTCAGCTAGGTTTCCATCTGGAACGTAAGATTGTATTTCTGCTCCCAGCCTCCCTTTCCCTTTCCTGCCTTATTACCTTCTGTGTGATTAGCGTTGTTTATGTGCGTGACCAGAGTCATTAGCAGTAACTGAAAAACGGGTACATATTCACTGGGGTTTTGTGTCTTGTGATGGCAGATACACCCATGTGTTGTGACCTTCTCTGCAGAAGAAACACAAAAATCAACATCATCTTTTTTGCAGTTGTCGCATGTTTAAAGAAGTAGGATTAGATTAATTATGATCACAATGGCATTTAAAACTTAGGGGGACTTTACTGCCTGGGTGATTTTTCCTTTTAGAAGGAAGAAGTAAGGTTTTGTTTTGTGTCAGTTGACTTGCAACTCAACAGCTTCAGTTAATAGGAAACACGCAGATATCATTGCTGTATCAGGCTGTGGTGGCTGTATTCAAACAGTTTAAAAAAACCCCTCAGAGTGTAACTTCTACATGAATCACAGATAGTCTTTTGTTAGTTACCTTACATCTGAGGATTCTGCTAGAGTGTTCTGACGTGGACATCTTGAATTATCTAGAGCTTGTTTAAGTAGCCACTTCATGTGCTTTTATTTATATTTCAAAATAAAACTTTTTTTTTCTTTTCCTAACTAGAAGTTAAATATTTTGTCCTTAAATCCAGTGCATCTCCCATTTCCTTTCCAGTGCACCAGAAGAACTACTGCTGTATTTCTCAAAACTAGCCTGAGAAAGAGTCAGCAGGTTCATATTAAACAATATTTCCAGTTAAGTCAGATATAGGGATATAGTAGCTTCCTTTCTTCTTCTTTCTCTTCTCTGACTGGCAGTATTTGGCAATGGCTTGCTGCTCAGAATAGGATGAGAATGACTGTTTTGTGCTATTACAGATACTCTGGAAGAGAGGGAAGATTGCAAAAAATAGAAGGAAATGTGCATTCAGACTGTTATGTAGGCCGCACTTAAAGTAGAGGTGCCCAGGAGATGCTCCAAGATGAAAAATTGTGTACTAGTGACTGGAACCTGTACATGTTGTTCCTCTTTCCACTTTTTCTTGTTGCCTAAGAATCTAGAAATCTGACAGAGGTGAGCAACTTCAACAAACAGTCTCCGGAGGATGTTGCAACTCAGCGCTTAAGGGTGCCAATCCCATGCAAGTATGAATATGCACAAGTGTCTAGGCCTGGGAATGCACTTTTCTTGCTTGTTTCCTTTCTGTTAATCCCCCTACTGACAAAAATAGCATGTAAAGCCTCTTAAGCTTGTGTCTCTACTCTATAGCTGCAGATTTTAATGTCACTGAGTCAGTAGCCAACTCTTGTGTGTCATTGACTGTATGTAAGTCCATCGCTGAACCATCTGTTGCAATTCAGAGAGACATGGGGTGATCTTTTTGAGAGTGATATTTAAAAGAGAAGACCAGCAAGTGGTTTAGAAAGACTTTACAAATTATTGTTTGCTCAGCAGGCTAGACCCAGGTGACTAGGGGAGAACCGTGATCCATGAACAGTACCTTCTCATATTTGTGTTGGCATATCATTGCTGACTAACTCCTTTCCTGATGGACTGGGTGAAAAAGTCTTGTTAAGACATGAGCTCATGCCAGAAAGAGTTCAAAAAGCTGTTGGGATCTTTGGTGATTCTAGGCATAGTCACCGCTGAAAACTCTGAGGGTCTAGTACTTCTAAGTTGTCTTCCCAATGGGAGCTGCCTGGTCTTGGTGCCAGTAAACTGCGTAATGGTGGCTGAAGAGATGCAAGTCATCTGCAATCTTCACATCTGGCCTCTGGCTTTCTTGCAAGACAAGTGTTTGCCGGAAGAAAAGCTGCTTAATACACCTTGCACTTGTTGCATCAGAACTTCCTAGCATTCATAGCAGTCGTGACAAACTCCTGTTTGCCTTCACTTGTCTTTTCTTTGTTCTTTAAAATCCCTGCTCCTTACAGTTTGTCCGGTCCTTTGGAACAGACTTATCACCAATGTCATCACTGATAACCAAAGATGAGACTTCTGTACCTCTGTTGAGGGGGAAGAAAATTGTGTAAACAGGGATTACATTTCCTTCATCGTATCTGGTTATTTTAGGTCATTCTACGGAGTAATTTCTGAACCTGTGCATAGCACTTCTGTGAGAAGGTTTCAGCTTGAGCTGTGCATGTATCTATTAATGCATAACTTGCATCTACCTCAAACTCTTTAAATTCAGCTGAAAGCATTAAAAGTTGCCTGTATAAATACTGTCATAATTTGGACTTATACCAGCCTGGGCAGGGGGAAAGACATTTAACAATGTATTTAGGGATGGAGAGTAAAGCATCTGTCTGGGTGAGATAGGTGAATTTGGACAAAGTTCATTGAAGCTTGATCCAAATGCAAAGGATAAATAAATGAGTTATCATCTGAATTTTTGCTGACCTGTCACATGCTTAAGATTTTACAGCAAAAGTTGCACCAGATGAATGGTCAGAGAAATATACAGAGCCCTGGTTATGGTTGTATGGAGCTGCAGATGTAATCACCTTCCATTGCTTTTGGTTTTCCTAGCCTGCTTTCTTGCTATGTTGCCCGAGACCGAGCTTAAGAAGCAGTTAGTGCTGACTGTCAGGGAAGGAATGTGGATGCAGTGATTTAATATTAACCTGTTGATGATAGCTGCATACTTCAGTGCTGGTAAGCATGAAACTCCGCATTGAGCATATTTGCAGCTGTTGGGTGCATCCTCAAAATCATAGTTCTGCTTTCACGCTCTTTTTTTCTGTCCTGTTTCTTTTAACCAGGAGAAGGGAAGCATTCAGATCTGCTACAGTCTCTTGGGTTACCTCCCCCTCGCAGGGGCAATAACCCAGGGCGGGAAGAGCGTGTTAAATCTATTTAATTCAGTCCCTCTGATTTGTACAGCAGTCTTAGTCAATAAATACTCTTGGCCTTTAAAAGGAAAGCTGCAAAGTAAAATTAAAGGAAATTGGCAAACTCCCTAGCGTCGTGAACAAACTGAGAAGTAAAGAGTTGTGTGAATGCAGAACTTTTAATTCACATCAGAGAAATAAAGTTGAGCTTCTGAATGTGGTAATAAGCTGACTCTTTTTTTGTCATTAAACTCGGCTACTGTTCTTTCTCAAGTGCTCACATTTGCAACTGTCTGTAAGCTGTGGGTTAGCTGACTAACCAGTGTTTTTTCACCTCGGTCTAAATAAAATTGCAAGGTGAAGTTGGAAGTTTCACACACCTCTGTAAAGGCTGCCGTGCAGGACAAGCTAGTGCTGCTTCAGAGGCTTTTTAGAGCAGAGCAATTTAGGAGGACAGGCTTAGGTGCCAACTTTCAAAAAAGCTGTAAGTTCCGGAAACTTTGAACTTCTCCTTCCTAAGAGAAGTAACTGTTCCTCTGTACCCTATTTTGAAGGCAGTAACCCTGTCTTCCAAGTTTATTAAAAACCCCCAACATACAAGAATGTTCTAACAGATGCCTGGGAAGAGCGTGTCCAAAAGCAAGTTTGATACTTCTGTTCTCAAGTGTGAGAGAATATAAATTGCTTTAATATATGTATCAAATATGTGACATTACGTGAGACTTGAGACCTTAGAGGGTTTGAATTCTAATCATACTGTGTGGCTGAGTCTCCATTCTGTGTCCCTTATCATTTGAGCCTCACAATTTTATTTGTAACTCTTCCAACTAACTTTCCAGGATGTGTAATAGTGGTATTAAATATGATTGAGGGGAGATTTCTAGGGAGTGATCTTCATTGTCTCAACTTGCATTTTATTTGGAAGATTCATCAGCTGCAGACCTCCTTTCCTGTCCAGAGGCCAGATATGTTGTATAGAATAAATATATTTTATCAGTTGGTAGAGACTTTTAGATTCCATTATCTGTTCTGGACAAAAGCTACCTAGGCTGAGCTGGTTTAGTGAACGCCTGGTGCTAGCCCATCCTGGTTTCTGGCTTTTTCTGCTCTCTAAATCTCATGTGGAAGTTTGAAATGCTGAAGAGGAGGAGGAGGAGTTTCTCACAAGTTGGGTAATACAGAAACTGTTGCAATGCGTTAATGCTGATTACGGTGCAGCAAGCTTTAGGGCCCTCGGGCGGATAATCAAATAGCAGGTTTGTGAAGTGGTCTTGTGTTAGACTATTGAGGTACTTGTATACTTCTAAGTGCTATTTTAATAAGCTTTCACAAGAGGGCAGAGTAGAATTTGCTCCGGGAAGCATAATTGTCTTGAGACTCATGTATATCTAGAAATGACTCAGCTCAGATTCCTTCAGTGTTACAACGGCACCAGCTGAATTATTCATGTTGTCCACCTGTATCACATACCATCCTGGGTGCTCTGTGGCTCTTCAGTCTCTGCTCCCCAGTGGAGAGTCCCAGGGAAAGCCACAGCCTCTCTCAAGTGTCCCTCCCTGGCAAGGGGATGCTGGAGCACGGGGGTAAACACCAGCCCTGCACCAGCACTGCCAAGGTTTGCTTGTTGGTCGTAGCTAAAACAGTGACGTAGCTGCTGTTAGCACAAAAATCTTGTAGTTAGCACGAGGCAGTGCTGTGGCGCGTATAAGCAAGCTCGTTGTAGTCGGCAAATGCAATAAGGGAGATACTTTGCTGCTTTCAAACCAGTCTCCTTGCAACCTGTTGAGGTGTGGTAAAATGTAACTAAGAAAGCTACTTGAAAAGGAAATACTGTGTATCTCTAGCTTTATGAATCTTTAAGTATGTTGGCCAGTTATTTTATTACATTTATTACATTATAGCCATCATCCTTGTTTAAAAAGTTTAGAGTTCACAGAGAAAATTAGCTCCCTCCACCCCTTTTCTTCATTAGAGGGCAAACTAAGTTTGTGGTTTTTTCCAGCAGCATGCTAGAAATGTAGTTCCAGTTCTCTGTTTTACCTCAATACTGTGCATTACAATAGTTTAGCTAAAAGAACCTCTGATCTTTCATCACACTTTGAAGAGTTTTCTGACAGGTGATCCTGTGTAATTCAGTGCTACCTCAATTAATGCAAGGCAATTGACACCTAGTATTATAATATTATCTGTATGTGAAGACTTGAATGTGCTTTTTTTTTTTTTTTTTCCCCCCTTCCTCCTTCAGGTTGACCCCAAAGATTACACTTTTTCCGGACTTAAAGATGAAACTGTGGGTCGACTGCCTGGAAAAGTAGCAGGGCAACAATTTGTTATTCAGGACTGTGAGAATTGTAGTATCTACATATTTGACCATTCTGCTACAATCACTATTGATGACTGTGTAAATTGCCAAATCTTTTTAGGACCAATAAAAGGCAGCGTCTTTTTCCGTGACTGTAAAGACTGTAAATGCATAGTGGCCTGCCAACAGTTTCGCACTCGGGACTGCAAAAAGCTGGAGGTATTCTTGTGCTGTGCCACCCAGCCCATTATTGAGTCCTCCACAGGTATGAAATTCGGATGTTTCCAATACTACTATCCTGAGCTTGCTTTACAATTTAAAGATGCTGGACTGAGTATCTTCAATAACACGTGGAGCAACATCCATGACTTTACCCCTGTGTCAGGAGAAAATAACTGGGGCCTTTTGCCTGAGGATGCTGTAGTACAAAATTACGTTCCTCTGCCCAGCTCTGAGGAGCTGAAAGCTGTCAGAATTTCTACTGATGCTACGAGGAGCATAATACCAGTAACTCGAGGGCGGAGACAGAAAAGCAGCGATGAATCGTGTTTGGCCGTGTTTTTTGCTGGTGACTACACAACTGCAAATGCCAGGAAGTTAATTGATGAGGTAAGTGACCTTTATCTGCCTTCAGCTTTTTGAATTTCTAATTGAACTTTCCTATGGATAGCCTCCGGTGCTCCCTGAAGGGGGAACAAAGAGGCTCTGCTTGTCTAGTAACCGTACCAAGAAACTGTGCTGTTTAAAACCTTAAAACAAGGTAAAAGACTGGAGCTCATCTAATCAGACAGTTGTTTTACAGCTGAAGTTCTGTGACTGGCACACCCGTCCTTTAACAGTTCCAGTGGGTTTTTTCCTCCACGGTACACCAAAGCTACTTTCTGAAGAAAATATGTAGTTGATTTGATGAACTTGGCCAAACACAGAGTAAGCAACTGGCAATGCTTGTGAAAGGGGTATAGCCAACTAACTTGTTAGCTTATTGCCCCCAAAGTCATAGCTAACAAAACAGTCTGTCCTGAAAGTTTTTCCAGTACTAACAGACTTTAAAAAAAAAAAAAAAAAGTAACAAGTTAAATTGTATCCCCACTGCCACCCAGTATTGGAATTTTTTTGTGGAAGAGGCAGTGAGTGTTTGTCACAGATGATCAGCTGTCTTCGATTACTTAAATAGTTGGTGCTGTCTCTTTTTCTTTTTCTTCTTTCTTCCTGTGAGGCAGCAGCTCCTAAGCTTGGCTGCGTTTGGGCTTTCCCGGGCTAAAATCTGGGAGTGGCTGGCTGCTTTTAGCACCCTGGAGTGCCAGGGATGACAGAGTGGGGCCACTTACCATGAAGGACAGCTTTTGAGAGAGGTATCTGCAAAAGCTGCTGATCCCAGTGTTGTATGATCAACAAAACAACCAATGGAGCTCCTTCCCCTGGGTTTTTAACAGCAAGGGAAGAAAGCTGTAGGGTGTTCCCATGCCCCCCGCCACCCAGTTGTATTTTTATGGAACAGTTACTAACAACTACTTGAGTGAAGGGAGATAATAAAATACAGGTTGGGGTTGTTTTTTTTCTGCAGAAGGAATAGCTATAACAAGAGAATCAAAGATGTGTTCTCCTGCATTAGTAGTTATTTAGAAATTAGAGTTAAGAAGATGCTAAAAGACTAGTTAGTGAGATTCTGCAGAAATCTTACTGCTCTGTAGATTAATGGATGCTTTGGAAATACCAATACAGTTGCTCCTTCTCCATATGCTTTTAGTTTCCTATTAGATTTGAAGTTAAAAGCTGTGTGTGTTCGAAAGTTTTTAACTTTTTTTTTTCCAAAATGGAAAACTTCCTCAGTGGATAGATGAGAGTTTGAGCTAATGCTTGACTGAACTGTTGCAGAGTAATGAGAACTAACTGCTTGATTCCAGATGCTGAATGCTTTTAATTCCCATTAGTTTCAGTTTGTGAGGGATTGTGGGGGGGAAAAAACCCCACAACCCTGGGCCATAAACAAAACGTTCGCATTTACTTCTTTAGGTGCACTAGGGCAGAGGAGGAAAATCTGGATGAATGGAATGAAAATAAACAGAAATGTAGAAAAAGCAAATGGCCTTTGAAAAGAGCACAAAAGGGTGTCTTTGCTCTGTGGCTTAATGCATATGGGGAAAATGGGTGTATTCCAGTGTCCTTTGGGTATTTGAAGTGAACTCTCTGCCTTAGAAGCATTTTTAAAGTGAATTCTTTCTCTGTTAACAGATGACTGGCAAAGGCTTTCAGCTGGTACAGACTAAAGAAGTCTCAATGAAGGCAGAGGATGCTCACAGAGTTTTCCAGCAGTGTGCATCAGAATTCATTCCGCTGCTTGAAAAAGGTGAGTTTGTGTTGTTTTCTTTCTCTTCTTGATATAGAAAACTCGCTGTCAATAGCGGGTTCTGGAGAAGAAAGAGGAACGAAGGAGAAACTTGTTTTTCAAGGGCATAGCGTAAAGCCAGTTGAGTTTTGAAAGCCTCAGTCAGGCCTTAAACCAGCCAAAAATTCCTGAAAGCATCAGAACCGAGCTATTCCACGCATATTTTATGGCTCTGCCTCCCCTCTAGTGGTCCAACCGCATAGCTCAGGAGTATGACACATGCAGGTCTGTCTGGGGTGGTAAAAAAAAGCTCATGCTTTTAGACTTCTAAGTTACCACCATTGCTGCTCTACCACCTAGATGTTCAGTGTTTTTGTACACATATTTAAGCAAATCAGTATAGATGTGTATAAAACGGGCAATTAACAGTTAAATTCCTGTCAGAGTATTTCAAAAGCCTTTTTATTGATCTGACTGTGATAGGCTTTTTGTCTCTTCCTGCAGAAGTACTGACATCTTGCCATCTGTTACATGCTAAAGCTCAATACATGCTCCCAAACTCAGTAGCAGCATGCAGTTTTTTTCATAGTAACTTCAGAGGTCTGTGATGCTCATTGCAAGAATAGGACAGAAGTTATTGTACTTATCAGATGACAGTCTAGTTTAAAGGCTATTTTGCACCCGTGTGGGAAGAAATAACGTGTTCAGAATGAAACCAGAGAAAGGGGATCTGCGAATAGTGGGTGAGAAGTCGTCTAAAAATCAGTCAGTTTGCTATCTTGGGACTGAGGCAAAAATGCCTGAATGACTCAGTCCTACTCCAGATGTCTGTGAAATGGCTCACTATTTGAGCAGTATGGTCTGACTCACTTCCATGATGCCCTGCGCTCCTTAGCATTTTTGTGCCATTGCTGCCTTTCAAGAAGTAAAACTGGAATCCTGCCAGAATCTCTGCAAAAACGAACATGGAATTGCAGATATTTACTTCTAAGATAACACTGTACTTTGAAGCTATGGCTAAGTGTTTTTAATTATTTTTCCTGCATTATGGCTGCTCCAGCAAAAACCATAAAATGCTTCTTGCAAGCTTCACAATTCCCTATGGGTTGAGAAATCTACCATTTCAAAGCCAAGCTTAAAAGTAGCATTGATTCTAGATCAAACTATCTTCTAGGTCCAGTGGTTGCTTTGGAGTTCAGTGGCGATGGTGCTGTGGAAGGATGTCGAAGCACTATAAATGATGTTTTTAGTGGGACCAAGGTAAGCTGGCGTACTGATTTATTGTTAGAAAATGTTACAGGACATCTTCATTGTCAAGCTGTAGCATTGACATACTGCACCATCTTTTACGTGTATGAATATCCTTTTTTTTTGTTTGTTTGGTTTGTTTTTTTGTAGTCAAAACTCAAGTTGCTTTTCAGAGACAAGAAAAGTTGCTCTAGGAAAGAGAGTACTAAATCCTCATATCCATTGAAGAATAGAAGATTTCCACTTAAAACTTCTGTTTCACATGATAGTAAAAAAAAGTTCTGTAAATACAGTAGGGAAAAGCTCTGCTCCAAGTCATATACTGCAGTCTGCTTTGTGATATTCTAGTCTATTAAACCCTGACAAAGATACTATGATGGGATTTCAACTTTTTTTCAAGGTTTACTTTTGCTGTGTAGGATATTGCAGAATGCCTTCCTCCAAAGGCACTTTGCTTTTTTCTTCTCTCAGCTTGTTTTCCTGTAGCTTATTTACACCACACCTCCTCTTTGCTTCCCCTCCCCATTTCTCTGAACAGCAGTGGTTTTGAGAAAGTTTTTGGAAACAATTAGAGCACTCTTGATAATGAGAAAGTGACAAACTTTTCTCTTTTAAGCAGCTGTTCAAAGAAGAATAGAATGTCTTTGAGACATGGTGTCCCTACCGCTCCTTGCTGTCTTTCAGTTCCTTTTGAAAGCATTACTCGGAACTAGACTGCCCAGTTTCTGGAAAACAGTCATCTTGTAACAAGTCATCTATCTCAAATGCAGCTAATGTTTGCTTGTTTTTGTTTACTGTTGCACCAGAAAAATCCTGATGGCTCTCTGAGTCTAGAGAATACTACAACTACAGCCTGGGCAGTGTTGTGATGCTACTGATTCTTCTTGTGACCCAAAAGTCATCACTGTAAATTTTACCGTAACAATAGCATCTTTAAGCAGGAATTTAGTGTGGCTTTTTTTAGTGTGGTTAGCGTTATTTTTTTTTTCCATACAGAACAATGATGATACTAGGTAGGTAATTCACTGGTCCTTCTACATCTCTTTCTCTATTCAAAGACTGAAGTGATATTAATTATTAGAACAAATAAATTTTTATATTTTCCTCACTGAAGTGACTGGTGTCTGTTATAATAAAACAATGAGTGCCCTGAATTCAGATGCATCACGAAACCTCAGCCTATGCACTTCATGCTGTGAAGTAAGCATTGTTTTGGAGGTGATGTGTAGTGTTAAGGTTCAGTTACAAGCATGAAATTACTGCATCTGGATTCAAACCTCCTGTTTACAGCCTTGGTTTGGTTCCATAGTAAAACCTACCCCACTTGTTAAATACTTGCTGCAGTAAATTAAGAAGCAGGGCTTCCTGGGAAGTATATACCTTTAAATAAAATGTATCTCCAAATCTTCTGATAAACCTTGGGTTTGTGCATGGATTCCTAGACAATTGAATATCATGAGCATACAGTTTTTAGAAAATGTATTTCTTTCTTGGGATAATTTAGAAGCAGTTAAGGGAGTACAAACTTCAGACTTATTTGTACCAGAAGGTTCAGGAATGCTCTTTAAAATGGTTTCACTGCATTGTTGGCTGCCCTTATCATGTTTGAGAGTTGTTATAGTGCTCAGAAAGAATTATAGGTATCCTTGATCAAGAAACAGTTACAAAAGCTCTTAGGAAGACATGTATCCTGTAAGACTTTGCAGTAGATTAATCTGCTTTTAAACAAGCGGCTACATTTGCATTTAAAAACCACAATTAAAAATGATTAATTTAATCTGTTAATAACCTTAATTTCACCAAGTTTTTTTTTCTGAAATAAATCTGATAAACAACTCTAGATACTTTAGTAAGGGTAGAAAAGTTCTTCAGCAATAGCACCACCAGAGCTTTTTGAGCTGTTCGGTAGAAGCAACCTGTTACAAGCAGAGCTCTACTCTGGGCATTTAAGCAGACTTTCTGTTTGTGTGAACTTGGTATGTCTGCACGCTTTACCTCTGATTTTCTTTCTTGAGTGACCTTCTGCACGTTTTTTGGCACGCTTGCTAGTATTTTTCCTCTGTCTCATCACTTATTTGTAAAATACTCTGCAAAATGTGAATTGTAATATCCTGGTAGGGAAGGATGCTGGAAGAAGATATCCAATTGTTGTGACCGTGGTACCAATCACTGTCTCGCCAAACAGTTGCCAGATAATTAGTAGGTATTCACTAGTCCTTTCAAACAGAAGTCTACTGTGTCTCCAAGCAGCAGTCTAGGAAACTACTCACTTGGTGTTATAATNAAGAAGCAACTAAGTTTGTTTGAGGGGAATATAGTGCAAGGGAGTCTAAGGTTTTTGCGTGGTTTCCCCCCCCCCCCCCCCCNACAATTAAAAATGATTAATTTAATCTGTTAATAACCTTAATTTCACCAAGTTTTTTTTTCTGAAATAAATCTGATAAACAACTCTAGATACTTTAGTAAGGGTAGAAAAGTTCTTCAGCAATAGCACCACCAGAGCTTTTTGAGCTGTTCGGTAGAAGCAACCTGTTACAAGCAGAGCTCTACTCTGGGCATTTAAGCAGACTTTCTGTTTGTGTGAACTTGGTATGTCTGCACGCTTTACCTCTGACATTCTTTCTTGAGTGACCTTCTGCACGTTTTTTGGCACGCTTGCTAGTATTTTTCCTCTGTCTCATCACTTATTTGTAAAATACTCTGCAAAATGTGAATTGTAATATCCTGGTAGGGAAGGATGCTGGAAGAAGATATCCAATTGTTGTGACCGTGGTACCAATCACTGTCTCGCCAAACAGTTGCCAGATAATTAGTAGGTATTCACTAGTCCTTTCAAACAGAAGTCTACTGTGTGTCCAAGCAGCAGTCTAGGAAACTACTCACTTGGTGTTATAATATTTTTTTTAAAAATCAGAAATTTACTGGACAATAGGATATTCATTTTAAACCATAGTTTAAGTAAACCAATTCAAGGAACTGTCATAGTTTCCATTCGCGTGGTATTCTGACCTGAAGCAGAAAAGTGGTGACTGTAGGAGCATAGTCATCTGGAATAACCCATCCCTACCGTCCCAGTGTACTTCAGAATGGCTTGGTTGGCTGTACCAACACTGATGTGCCAATACGGTGATAATTTCCTCTTGATGTATAGAAAATACATGATAGTAAGAACTCAATTGAGGCTATCGCATGTTCAGATTGATGAACACTTTGTTCCACTGAACTATTTGGGCATTGCCTAAGGCATTTGTAGCTAATTTGGTGAAAGCTTTCAAAGATGAGTGTCCTAGAGCTTGGACTTCCACATGTGTTGATCAATTTTGAAAAATGCAAATCTAATTGAAGTTATTAAAAAAAAAAAATTATCTGATGAANAAGCTGTGACCCCTGAATAATCAAGCCCCAAAACTTTAATTCCCCTGAGTGGAAGGCTGGGGTTACTGCAGCTAGCATGTCTGCTAGGAACAGATGATGGTAACAAAGGGTGCATCAAGGCTGAGACAATTCTAGGGCTATTCTATCGCACAGTGGAAACTAACAGACTTGTGACTCTCATGAAATGCAAAAATAAAAATAACCGTTACTGTCTCTGAATGAGCAAAGACTGCTTGAACTTCTTTATTAGTGATGCATAACTATTTCCTTGTTTAATAAAACAGGTTTTTGTATCGGAGAGCAAGGCATCGGCATCTCAAGATGTAGACAATTTCTACAACTTTGCCGACATGCAGATGGGCTTGTGAAGTTTTATATGAAGGTGTTCACGTACGGTTTGTCTTGGCACTTCGATGTCACTTGGCTTGAATATTGCAGTAGTATCTGAGAAGTTTTGTCATTTGGTTTTGCATTTCTCGTATCTGTTTTATAAAGCTATTGGTGGTTTTAATACCATATTACCTGAACTGGAGTAAATGGCATAGCTCGCCATGTGCGTTGTTTGAAACGTATATTTTTGACTCCAGAAACAACGGAGGTTTTCTACTAACTTTTTACAGTGATTTCTAAACTTGTATTGACACTTGAATGTTTCTTGTCAACATCTAATGGTAAACCATATTTGAAAAGCGCAATGCTGATCCAAATTTGATGCAGTTGTAATTGTTATCTTTAATGCAGATACATTGTTTAGAAAGTGCTTTAACGTGAAACTCGCTATTCAAAACTTCCCCACATGCAAATTTGTCTCCATTGGGGTGAGGGAGGAAGCTGTAGTCGTTGACTTTTTCTGAAAGCCTGGGCTGAAATGAGTTCTCCTTAGAGCATGCTTTCAGAAACAGTGTGTGATTTACAAAATGTGCATCTGGCTTATTCTGTTTCAGCGTCTTTTTTTGAATAAAGTTGTTTGCAGCAGCACTCATGCTGAGAGTTGTCATAACAGCAGTCGGGGAAGTGAGCACTTGCCAGGCTTTTCTGCTCTGAGGTGAATTCTGAGCATGAGGGCTCTGCTGAAAGATGCTCCAAGGTCCACCCAGGATCTCTGGCCATACAGCTGCCTCTGGTATTCCCAGGTCACGTATGGGACATACGTGAGGTTCCTTTGGACTCAGAGCGAGAAGTCTCTGGCACCTTTGCTGTTTGCTAGAAGGGATGTACAGCAACCAGGGGCCAGAGAAGGGCTCTGATGGCATTAAAAAGGCTCTTCCTTGCTAGACCCCAGGAGAGGGGTTTCAGACTCAGTAGTAGTACTGAAAATTTGGCTGTAAAGTACTACACACTGCTGTAGGGTTTATCTTGGATTAATTCTAAAAACAGACCAAAGAAGTGCTACTAGCATTTTGGGAGATACATTTGAATAGGGATCAGTAAGGATGCTTATTGTTATATAATGCATATTAGAATGCAAATCTATATGGATGTTAAATACATGATTGATTTATTTTTGCATATTACACCCTTACTGATTTTTTTTTCTACACAAACTTAAAGCTTATGTCCAGGTTTACAAGCCCTCTGTAATACTTGAACAGTTTGTGCATGCAGATGCACAAAACCAAATTTCTTAATTAAAATAGTGGGTTGACAGTTTATGTAGCCTTTACAATCCATTGAACGGACTGGGGCTGTGTTGAGGTGCTAAAGCAATAATTTCCTCATTATGGTCATCTGTCAAAAGGGAAGATCTTGTGCATCTTAACTGAAAATGAGTCTCGACTCATCAGTTTCACAGCTCTGGAGCTCACAGAGTGGGTGGCTAAAAACACATCTCTCATTTTTTAGAATTAGCACAGGAAAGAATCTGTTCTCCTGAAATTCCTAATTTTATCATGCCCAAGAGATGTTCTGAGCTGTCATTTTGTTGCTACTAGGCAAATGCTTGCCCTTAGTTTAAACAATGTATCGAAAATATGTCCTTAGGACCTCTTGTTAAATTTATGCATAGATTAAATAAGGAAGAGTATCTCCTGAAGTCACTAAACCGTTAGTGTACTGAAGGTAAGAGAAATGTCACTTTTGGGAATGTTTTTATTTGACAAAGTGAAATAAAACCAAACTGTCACTAGAATCTGACTAGTGGTGGAGATAGCCACTTATTTGCACTTAGCCAGCCAGGATTTTTTTTATATGTGTGAGGAGAGGCTGTGAAAACAGCTAGAAATCTTAGATTGGTCTCTGAAGTACTAGCACAACTCATCAATGAACATTTGCAGGAATTATTCTAGATACATACAGTAAATATATTTTTCTGGTATGGACAGTACATTAAATAGTATAATGTACCTCAGAACTGTCACTTATATGTAATTTATCCAAGTAGCGGGTATATTGGACCATCTTGGTCTCTAAACTTTACACATAACATTTCCAAACTTGTACCTGATATGGTACAAGACTGATTATATGTATGTTCATAGTTTATTTTTTGTATCATCAACCTGCTCTGGAAAAAAGTGCTAGATTATTATTTTTTTATAACTACTTTTGCTGGAGGACAGGATGATTAATTGATAATTAATCAAGGCTTGACACAGTGGGAAAACTTTTCTACGTGCTAGGAAAAAGCAGTGTTGCTTTTTTTAACATGGATAGCCTGCTTACCAACATAAAGAGTTCTTAATAAAAAACCCCCTAAATAATGAAGGAGTTTCTCAATCCAATTATTTATCTTTTGACTTTAATTTCTTGCTAACAGGTGTTAAGAACACTTCTAGCCTACGCATCAGGTATTGTATGTGTTATGGAATGGTACATGCTTCATGTAGTCTTTGTATGTCTGTTTTATGGCATTTTATGTCATTTGTATTGCACTGTGAATGTGATTCATAATAAACATTGAAAATCTAAACTCTGGACTCTGGAAGACTTTTTAAAATTATAAAATATTGCAAAACATAATTACATTATATTAAGTACAGAAAACCAAATTCTATGTTTAAACAGGGATGTCAAATAGATACAGCTAATTGAAAATAAGAATTAACTCTGCAGTCATCCACCATCCAGAAAAGGTGAACTTTTGACAGCAGGAGGTTTTTTTTGGAGTCACTGAGGATATGATTAACTTTACATGCAGTTTTCCTGTAAAATATGGAAGAAGGTATTCTTATATCAAGCTGTAGCGACAGGACAGAGATTCCTGGATGGAGACTGTTAAAGTGCGTCTCCCTGATCTGTGTGTGCATGTGGCTGTTTCTTTTTATTTTGTTTTTTTAAAACTTGTAAAAGCGTTTTAACTGTGCTTACCTCTTTGGGTACTAGATATGTGCTAGTGATGTGCTTACAGCAAAACCAGCTTGTGGTGGTTATACCAGTAGAATTGTTCATTTAGAAAGGAATTCCTTTGTATATCCCATTTCACATCTGAAAACAGTTAAACATTTAATAAATCTCCGTACTCAGCTTTAAACTGGTCAGAAATTAGAGTCTTCCAACTAGAGATGGTCTGGGGTAACTTTCATGAAAGAATACGAAGTACGGTATCAATATAATTTTCTTTTGGATATATTGAGTGAAATTCTGAAGCTTTAGAGAATCAAAGCTTTTGGTTTACGCTTAGCTATTATTGTACAATTTCACAATTCTTAAAAAAATCTTGTACCCCAATTGGATCTGAGTTGCTTATTAATCTTTTTTACGTAGTATCCAAGTCATAGCAAAGCTATCCGTAAGTATTTCCACAATTTTTACCAAACACATCCTCAAATACTAACATGCAGAAGCTTTGTATCTGTGCCTCAGTTGCTAGGAAGTCACCCCCTTCTTTTGTCGTATCTAATAGTCATGCATAAAATGCATGGATTTAGAAGTAATCCACATACCAGGCTCCATTTCATAACTGGGACAGATTTTTTTTTTCAGTTCCGAAAAGCAGCCTGAAACTTTTTATTGCAAAATATGTGCTTCGGTCATTCTGACTAATAAGGATGAAAATGAGTTTTACTGATTTAAGCGTGAGCAAGAACTCTAGCTGAATATCTTCTCTTACATAAATAATCTTCTCTGAAACATTTTTAAGCGTTTAGACTTTATTCATACAGCATTTGCCTTTCTGTGCATATTTAAATTAGCATTGCTGATAATGCTAGGTGTGTAGATTCCCCAGGCTTTATTCTTAAAGATTTAACAAAAACTGCTGTGACACGAATCTTCTAAGACCTAGTAGCAGACCAGGTGCCTGCCTGAGTGGTTCCTAAGCTCTAGGATTTTTGCTATCAAGTTCCTTGTTGACTGTTGTGGACCTTTTGTGCTTTTTTTTTTTTTTTCTAAATTAATGAGTAAGCCTTCTGAATCCGTAAGGGTGACATAGGTCTTTGGAGGTCTGCAGGAACAGCTCTTCCAAGGCATGCTTAAACCTGATCTAAAACATCTAAATTCTAGTCCAACATTATTAAAAGCCATGAATGAGTGCCAGTCGTTAGTATTGTCTCTAGCATGCATGGATTTCAGTGGGATGCTGCCAG